>REGO01000366.1:236414-251225 GCA_010120015.1 Rhombomys opimus | reverse complement strand
TGTGTGTGTGTGTGTGTGTGTGTGTGTGTGTGTGTGTGTGTTTGTATGTGTCACATTTGTAGCTGAAAATTCCATATATACTTTCCATCAGTTGTGAATGTATTTGTTAACTGCCATTTATTGTACAATAATATTTCCTGATCGGTTGTAAGACCTGCACTAAGTTTTGTTTTAGAGGCAGGAAATTAGTGTGTTGTTTGATACTATGTCCATTTAGCACAAAATGGTTCACCTTTTGGGCCCATGAGGTCAGCAACTGTGGGCTCTGTGATGGCTATTCTTGGTTGTCAACTTGACTACATCTAGAAGGAACTACAGCTCAGTGTCTGAGCACACCTGTGAGCAATTTTTTTCCCCTAATTAAATAATTTGAAGTTAAATACTAGTTCTAACCAGTCTCTTTGAGGTGGGAAGATGCACTTTAAAGCTGGGCCTTAACTTCTTCAAACATACTATATAAAGGACAAGATAAAGAAAGCTGGCTTGTTCTTAACTGCTTTTTCCCCCTTTAACCATCACTAAAACGTTCATTCCTTAATTGGCATTAGATCCTACTTCTTTAGGATTCTGGTATAGAATGAAGACAAGCTAAGACATCCAGCCCTGTGGACTGAAAAACTATTGGATTCTTGGTTCTGCTCTTGGTAGGTAGTCATTGTTGCACTACTGGACCACAGCCTGTAAGTTATTCTGATATAGATATATAAGATATTAATCTATCAATAGTAATTACTAATCTATTACTGACTGTCAATCTATTAATTGTCACTATAATAATAGTATATTAAGTTATGATTCTTTGAGAACCTTGACTTATACAGGTTCTTACAGTACCAGGAATAATTTTTCTCTAGTATAGTGGTTTTAAATTCAATGTTTAATAAGTAATTGGTTATTCTCATAACATTTATGCCACCATTGCAATGATGGGCATGTCTTGGCATACTGGTAATGAATGTAGAAAGAGGCATGGGAGCTGGGTTAAATGGTTGATGGTATTTTATCATAGAAAGAAAACAACAGGAAGGAAGCTTCCTATTTGGTACCAACTTCATTTTTCCATGCCTAGTTTTTAAAACTTGTGTTGTCTTCAGTAATACAGTCTTATTGGGCAACCAAGAGCAATGACTACACATTCCCTAGATTTCCTAAAAAACACCATGTACTAAGCATTTGTAGGAATGAGACATATCTTCCAGGTCCAAAAGAATGACCTGGCCCAGAAATATATTTTGTCTTTTGGTAACTAGCCAGATAATTTTGAATTTATACCTTGCTCAGTGTATAGATTCAGTTAGTCCTTAAATGACTATGGTTGAATTGTCAATTGAAGTTGTACTTGCTTATGGAAACATGCATGAAAATTATGTACTGGCTTTTAAAGCTAACAATATTTTAAAATGTAACATTTAAGAATAAGCATATCATCAGTAAGAAACATTTCTTAGAACTCATTATAGGTCAGAAAATGCTATATTCTAAAGCTCTCCAGATTGGTAAAACCAGGGAGTCTTTCATAGAGAAACACAGAATATAGGAGATGAACTTTAAGATAATAATAACTCCCCTCCAGGTCTTCTATCTCCCTCTTCTTCCATAAGGTTTCTGGCACTCTGCCCACAGTTTGGCTATGAGTCTCAGTATCTCCTTTGATATCTTGGTGGGTAGAGTCTTTCAGAGTTCCTCTGTGGAAGGCTCCTGTCTTGTTCCCTGTCTTTTCCTACTTCCAATGTCTATCCTGTTTGCCCTTCTAAATGAGGATTAAGCATCTTCCCTAGGGTCCTCCTTGTTGTTTAGCTTCTTTAGGATTATAGATTTTAGTATGTTTATCCTATATTATATGGCTAATATACACTTATAAGTGGGTATATATCATTTGTATCTTTCTGATTCTGGGTTACTTGACTCAGGATGATCCATTCTAGTTCCCACCATTTGCCTGCAAATTGCAGGAACTCCACAAGAACAACAGAGCCAAAATACCTGGGTCCAGAGGGCCTGCAGAGACCGATACTCCAACTAAGGACCATGCATGGAGAGCACCTAGACCCCTATTCAAAGGAATCCCGTTGGCTGCTCAGTCCAAGTGGGTACCCTAGCAAGGGGTAGAGGGGCTGTCTCTGACATGAACTCAGTGACTGGCTTTTTGATCATATCCCACTGGGAGGTGCAACCTTGCCAGGCCACAGAGTGAGAGAATACAGCCAGCCTTGATGAGAGAGGATAAGCTAGGGTCAGATAGGAGGGGAGGAGGTCCTCCCCTATCAAGAGACTAGGGAAAGAGCATAGAGGGAGAAGAGGGTGGGTAGGTGGGACTAGGAGGAGAGCAGGGAAGGGGCTGCAACAGGGATGTAAAGTGAATAAATTGTAATAAACATGACCTCAGTGGCTGCCTCTTTGACTGCCTTCCCTTGGAGGGGGAGCATCCTTGCCAGGCCACAGAGAAGAACATTGCATCCAGTTCTGATTCGACTGGATAAGCTAGGGTCAGATGGAAGGGGAGGAGGATCTCCCCTATCCGTGGACTTGGAGAAGGGCATAGGAGGAGATGTAGGAGGGAGGGTGGGATCGGGAGGGGAGGAGAGAGGGAGCTACAGCTGGGATACAAAGTGAATAAACTTTAATTAATAGAAAAATAAAATTGTAATTAAACAATATAAATAAAATTAAAATTTAAAAGATAATAACTCAATGATCACAGTAAAGTGAACAATGTAACAAGAAATCAGCAGAGTTTTAAACAAGCATGCTCCATGCGAACAATAACTAGGTCTGCTTATTGTCTGGATCTTTAAACAATAACAACAACCTAGGGCTTTCGTTCTGTAATTGTTTACATAAAATGACAAAAAATTGCGTCTTCTCTTTGGTGTTAATTGAAATATATTTATGAAAAAGCAGCCATTTTGTTTTGGAGACTATTAGATGAATTTTATTACTCTAGTGGCAATTCACTTTTACTGCATATAGTCAATACATTTAAAACAATGTGCATTATGATCAAAGATGTTCCATTTAACTCGTTATCTCCCTATTTGGGCGACTAGAGCTTTTGGTTGAACTCTTTGTTGAATTCAACATCTCACACAATCTCCACTCTATCTTACTAATTGAAGTTTTAGTTTTATGTGCTATATATTTACTCAGCTGATCAGAATCACGAGGAAAGAGGAAGACAGAAAATCTTTCTTTTCTTTTAAATATATATTTAATGCTAATAAGTGAATGGAAAAATATACCATTGAGTATACCAATATACCAATATACCAAATGAGTAGTTAGAAAACCATTATATTTATATAAAATTCACACCTACAGTGGCAAAAGGGAAATCAGTGATTGCTTAATAATGGGATGGCAGAAAACACAGGTTACAATAGAACAGATGGTAATTTGAGTCTTATGGAAATATTTATTTTTTTCTCTGATAAAAATTTCAATAAAAGTTTAAATAAGAAATAAAAACTCTCATAGAAAATCTGTTTTCTTTTAAACATCTTTTTAAATTATAACTTCAGAAAATAAAAATATAAATTTATATAATTTAAATATGCCAATCAAATTTTCATCAATTATAATTTTAAATCACAGTAAAGTTACAAAACTACAAAGGCAATTGTGCATATACTTCTTTAAAGATTTACTCATTTTCTGATTTTCATGTATGCACATATGCCTACCCGAGTGTGTGTCCTCTGGGTGCCACAGAAGACAGGAGGTATTACCATGGGTTGTGAGCCACCCAGTGCTTGGCAATGGGAACTGAACTTGGGCCCTCTGGAAGAGCATGAAGTTCTATTAACTACTGTGTTATGGCTCCAGCTCTGAGAGTGCAAATATTTCTGCCTCCCCCCCCCCAAAAAACCCCCCAAAATTAGCAGTAGTAGCTTACTTGCTGTCTTTCAAAATATCACCATGATTACTACAGACAATAAGGTGATCCCAGGTGGAGTTCACAAAGAAGTAAGGAGCTGTACAATGTCAATATTACGTAAAATCAATATTACGTAAAATCAATATTAACTTTCAACATGACTAGTTTAGAGCTATGATATTAGAAACATGATGGAGTAGTAAAATCCAGACTTTGTGCCTCACATACAAATAAGCAATACATATCTATTTCCAAACAAAAGTAGACTCAGAATGACTTTAGTCTCTAACTAAAAATCTGTGCTATCAAAGTGGAGTAAAATCAGTGAACTACAAGGGAAAAATCCATTCAATATAGGTTTACTTAGCTTGCTTGATGGCAGTTAGAGAGAAAGAAAACAGGGCAGCCATTGTTGTCATAGGAAGTGCTGCTGTGATGCCATGTTCCATTCTTCAGGGGACACAGGCAACTTTCACTACTTATTCAACAGCCATGTATTGTATTGTCCCTCCAGATGGCACTGATCAACTCTCACATAAAGGGGTTCATCTTTGTGTTAGGATTAGACAAAGGCAGCCATATTTTCAACTCTGCGAAGAGCACAGTCCTGTTTTTCTTAAGTGTGCTAACGTTCAAAGGATGATTCTCATGGGATTTCCACCAGGCCCTTTTGCACATCTTAGTTAAATGACCTTGCTTTGAACCCTAGAAAAGCATCGCTTTTGCTAGGTCCTGACTCAAGAAAAGATCATGGTTTGTGCACCTTTGCTTCACATGCTGACTCTAATACCTATGCCTTCCATCCATCATCCTTCCATCCTTCTTATATTCGAGCCTCTACAAGTGACCTAGCCAACTTGCCAATTTCTGGAATTGTAGTTGCTTCTGTCTTACTTGAATTCTAGAGCCTGGATTGGTGGCATCATCTTGCACATTTCATTTCAGACACAAATGTCATCACTGGTACAGAATAATAATACAAAGGCCCCAGAGCTTCAGTTTCTCTGAGCACATCTCTTCTCTGAACAATAGTTCTGGTATCCTTTTCTCTGGAAATTCCATAACTTTTCATGGGTTCATGCTTCAGGACCTAGTCCCCTGGCTCACTGACTAACATTTTTCTCGTACCGCTACTAATATTGCAGTACAGTTATCTACGTCACTTTTGCTCGGCACCCTAGAAGAATGGTCTGTCTTGTGTGTCTCTGTTCCATATTGGTTCCATAGCCAGTATAGATATAGCTAGCATGGCACATTAAACATTGCTTCTACCATGAACATGTTAAAAACGTGGATGCAGCATGACAAGGGATCGTTTTGGTCTCTACTTTCCTGGTGGGAGAGACAGAAAAGGAGTCCCCACTGAAAAGATGAGATTTCCTAGAAACATACAACCAAACCTTTGAGAGTCTTCATTTTTGCAGACAACCACAGGCATATAAACTAAAGTCTCATATATTTTTTACCAGTGCAAATCTAGGAGCCAGAGTTGCATGCAGAGCACACTTTGGACCATCAGTGCATCATCACAGGTAACTTAGATGGTGCTCTTGTACTTATCTCTAAGGAAAAACAAAAGTGTTCTGTAGAGAACACTTTAGAGCATACACAATACAAAAAAAAAAAAATCAAAGCACATATATCACCATTATAACAACACAATCATTTTCCTATGCATGATTTCTAATAAATGAAGACCTAAAAGTTCTTGACAAAGAAATGAAAGTGTTACACTAAAGTTCATTATTTTGGAGGATGGAGAGGTGGCTCATCAACTAAGAACACTGGGTGATCTTGCACAGGTCCTGAGGGTAGTTACCAGGAAGCACATTAGTGGCTTAGAGCTACTCGTAGAGACAGTTTAGGGAGTGTTCAAATTCATCAAGCACCTGTCCATATGTGGTATACTTAGAAATAATCAGCCATACATACAAACATATATACATAAATAAATAAACAATGAATAAATAAATGAATGAATTCCTTTTAGAACACAAATGAAAAATTAAGTCGTTGCAGTGGTAAAAGTGAAATTCATTGAGTCAGGCTATATTACAGTGGAATACTAGAAGCAAATTGCTCCTTCCTTGGAATTGGGGTGTTTGAACTTATATGTAAAGAACTCGTGAATTTGGAAAAGACTGTATATATCAACATGGACATAAAAATTATCAATAATAAAATATTTGAATTTTATTTTACTTATTATTTTAGAGTCAATTCCTTAATCTCAGTGAAACAGAAATGATGTCTTTATGAAGCCATTGTGATGTTCATCTAAAGCACCACATTCCTTATGCTCCATGGTAATGCAGATATATACACGATTCACCTTATTATGTTATACATGAAAGAGTAGATTGTTTAAAATCATTTTTACTCAGCTTCAGTTTTTTCTTTTTTTTTCTAAAACAACGTGTAGCACCAAAAGGGATTGTCAAAGTTGTAAGAGTGCAATCTGAGGGGGAAAAAGACTTATACATCATTGTGACAGAAAATAAAATTGGATAAATGTTGACAAAACAAACTGTTCTGTCAGGTAACTCACTACTGGATGGATTGTGTAGTGATTTTATCTGACTCTATGCCACACCCATTGTACAAAGCTTTACTGAAGATGGAAAGAATACTCCATAAGCAAATAATTAACATAAGAGTTTGATTGTGCTCTTTATGTGTAGCATTCAGAATGTTTTCATAATTCTAATTAAAAGTCTTAGTAACAGCAGGTTAAAAAAAAAAAAAAGACCAAGACCCAAATGGGACCAGTAACTGGCACCTGCAGGCTTTGAAAAGCCATTGAAAACAAGAAAATCATGAAATTTGCAGGCAAATGGATGGAATTAGAAAAAGATCATCCTGAACGAGGTATCCCAGAATCAGAAAGACACATATGATATATACTCACTCATAAGTGGATATTAGCTATATAAGGATAAACATACTAAAATCTACACTCCCAAAGAGGCTAAACAACATGGAGGACCTTCAGGAAGATGCTTCATTCTCATTCAGAAGGGAAAACTGAGTAGACAGAGAAGTGGTAGAAGAGAGGGAACTGGACTGGAAACTACCACAGATGTCCGCTAAAATGATCCACCTATTAGGGGATCAAAGCAAATGCAGAGACTCATAGCCAAACTTTGGACAGAGCATAGGGAGTCTTATACATGAAGGGGAAGTTAGGAGGACCTGGAGTGGACATGATCCGCACAAAGAGACCAACAAAGCCAAAAAGGCAGGCCCAAGGGGAGACTGCTGAGACTGATGCATCAACCAAAGACAGTGCACAAAAAGGGCATAGACCCCCTGCCCAGATGTAGCCCATAGACAGCTCAGTCTCCAAGTGGATTCCCTAGTAAAGGGAGAAGAAACATTCTCTCACATGAACTCAGTTGCCTCCTCCTTGATCACTTCTTCCTGGTGGGGCAACATAGCCAGCCCAAAGAGGAAGATTATCTATGCAGTCCTGATGGGGCTTGATAGGCTAGGGTCAGACAGTAGGGGAGGAGGACTTCCCCTATCAGTGGACTGAAGAAGAGAAATAGGGGAGTAAGAGGAAGGAAGTATGGGATTGGGAGAAGATGGGTGGAGTCTAAACTAAGATACAAAGTGAATAAATTGTAAAAAAAAATAATAATGAAAAAGAGGTCAATAATTTGAAGGAGATAAAGGACGGGTATATAGCAAGGTTTGGGTGGAGGAAATGGTAGGGGAAAGATGATGTACTTATACTTTCAACTCAAAATTAAAATGAAAACTGTAGAACAAACCATACAATGGGAAAAAAAGATAACATCTTCAACAAATGGTGCTGGTCTAACTGGATGTCTACATGTAGAAAAATGAAAATAGATCCATACTTATCACCCTGCACAAAACTAAAGTCCAAGTGGATCAAAGACCTCAACAGAAAACCAGACACACTAAACCTGTTAGAAGAAAAAGTAGGGAAGAACCTGAAACTCATTGGCACAGGAGACAACTTCCTGAACAGAACACCAACAGCACAGGCTCTGAGATCAACAATCAATAAATGGGACCTCATGAAACTGAAAAGCTTCTGTAAAGGAAAAGACACTGTTGTCAGAACAAAACGACTACCTACAAATTGGGAAAGGATTTTCACCAACCCTATATCTGACAGAGGGCTAATATCCAGAATATATGAAGAACTAAAGAAGTTGAAAAGCAACAAATCAAGTAATCCAATTAAAAAATGGGGTACAGAGCTAAACAGAGAATTCTCTGTAAAGGAATATTGAAAGGTAGAGAAACACTTAAAGAAATGCTCAACGTCATTAGTTATCAGGAAAATGCAAATCAAAATAACTCTGAGATTTCTCCTTACACCCACCAGAATGGCTAAGATCAAAACCTCAAGTGACAACACATGCTGGAGAGGTTGTGAAGAAAGGGAACCCTTCTCCACTGCTGGTGGAAATGTAAACTGGTACAACCACTCTGGAAATCAATCTGGCGCTTTCTCAGACAACTAGAAATAGCGCTTCCTCAGCATCTAGTTATACCTCTCCTAGGCATATATCAAAAAGAGGTTCAAGTACACAATTAGGACATTTGTTCAACCATGTTTGTAGCAGCTTTTATTTGAAATAACCAGAAGCTGGAAATGGACATCAGAAGAAGGAGAAAACAGGGAACAAGTCAGGAGCCTGCCACAGAGGGCCTCAGATGTAGCCCATAGCAGTTAAGTGTCCACTTGGGTTCCATAGTAATGGGAAGAGGGACTGTCTCTGACATGAACTGATTGGCCTGCTCTTTGATCACCTCCACCTGAGGGGGGAGCAGCCTTACTAGGCCACAGAAGATGACAATGCAGCCACTCCTGATGAGACCTAATAGACTAGGATCAGAAGGAAGGAGAGGAAGATCTCCCTATCAGTGGACTTGGGAAGGGGCATGTGTTGAGAAGGGGGAGGAAAAGGGGTTGAGAGGGGAGGAGGAAGGTACTACAGGGGGCACAAAGTTAATAAAGTATAATTAATAAAAAATTTAAAAAGTGTATAACAAAGAGTATTAGTGTATAAACAGAATTATGACTATATTATCCTAAAATAAACAGCCCAAGGAGGACAAAATGCATATATAGGCCTCTTAATTTATGTTAGTCACTACTCATAAAAATTTTAACTAGTTGTTTATAGTTGTTTTTTTACTTATTAAATTAATTTATTTATTTGCTTTTTGTCCCAATCTTTTTTTTCTTTTTTTAATTTTTATTTTTTATATTAATTACAGTTTATTCACTTTGTATCCCAGCTGTAGCTCCCTTTCTCCTCCCCTCCCAATCCCACCTTCCCTTCCTCATCTCCTCCTATTCCCCTCTTCAAGTCCATGGATAGGGGAAGTCCTCCTACCCTTTCATCTGACCCTAGCTTATCCAATCTCACTGGAACTGGCTGCACTGTCCTCCTCTGTGGCCTGGCAAGGCTGCTCCCCCATGCAGGGAACACAATCTTATCCCCCTCCATCCTCTTCCAGGTCCCACCCTCCTTCCCTATTCCTGAATCTCCCTCTCCTACTCTTCAGATATGGGCAGGCCCTGCAGCTAGACACATTAGGACTGAGCCTGTACTCTTCCTCTGTGGCCTAGTGAGGCAGCCCCAACAGGGAGGAGTGATCAGAAAGGAGGCAACAGAGTCCATGTCAGACACAACCCTCACTCCACTTGCTAGGGATCCCACATGAATCCTGAGGTGCCCGTAGGCTATGACTGAGTAGGGGGCCTAGGTCCAGTCTGTGTGTGTTCCATGGTTGGTGCTTCAGTCTCCCCAAACCCTTCAAGACCCTGGTTAGTTAGCTCTGCTGGTCTTCTTGGGGAGCTCCTATCAACTCCCAATCCTTTTACCCTTCTACACACTTTTCCACAAGACTCCCTGCGCTTCTCCCAATGTTTGGTTGTGAGTTTCAGCATTTGTTTCAATTTGTGCTGGGTAGAGTCTCTCAGAGGGCAGCTATGCTAGACTCCTGTGTGAGCATAGCAGGATATCATGAATAGTGTTAGGGGTTGGCTCTCTCCAGTGAGGTTTGTCTCAGGTTGGATTGTTTGGACATTCCCTCAATCTCTGCTCCATCTTCATGACTGCACATCTTGTAGACAGGGTAAATTTTGGGTCAACATTTTTGTTGGTGATACCCAACTCCGCTAAAAGTCCTGTCTCCTTAGAGGGTATCCTTTTCAATCTCCACAATTCCTGCTGCTAGGCCTCTCTGTTAGAGTCATGCCAGTATCCTCCCAGAAGCTTTCTCTGTCTTAGGTCTCCAGCTCGTCATAGAGATGCCTCTGCCCGCAGTTTCTCTTCTATCTGTTGGCCTCTGTTTTCCCACCCCCACTCTCCCTCCCCAGGTCTGGTCTCCACACTCATTCCTCTCCTACACTGTTCTGTCTCTTCAGCTACTTCCACTGTCTGTTCTGCTTCCCCTTCTGATTGAGAATGAAGTATTCTTCCTTAGGTCCTCCTTGCTACTTATTTTCTTTGTGTCTGTGAACTGTAGTATGTTCATTCCATATTATTTGGCTAAAATATGCTTATAAGCAAGTACATACCCTGTGTGTCTTTCTGCTTCTGGGTTACCTCACTTGGGATGCTATTTTCTAGTTCTGGCCATTTGCTTTCCAAATTTCATAATTTCCTTGTTTTTGATAGCTGAGTTGTATTCCACTGTGTAAATGTGCCACAATTTCTTTATCCATTATTTGGTGAGGGACATCTAGGTTTTTTCCAGATTCTGGCTATTGTGAATAAAGCTGCTTTGGACATAGTTGAGCAAATGTCCTTGGTGTATGGTGGAGCATCTTTTGGGTATATTCCCAGCAGTGGTAAAGCTGGGTCTTGAGATAGAGCTATTCTCAACTTTCTGAGAAAGTGCCAAACTGATTTAGTTTTGTGCAGGGTCATAAATATGGATTTATTTGTATTTTCTACATGTAGACATTTAATTAGACCAGCACTATTTCTTGATAATACTTTCTTTTTATCTATTTTATGGTTTTTAATTCTACTTGATCAGAGTGGATGATAGTTTTGATGTGTTTTTGTATTCAGTTTGTGTGTATTTTGCTGAGTATTTGTCATCAATGTTCATAAGGAACATTGTTATGAAATAATCTTTCTTTGTTGCGTCTTTGTGTGGTCTCATAGAATGAGTGTGGCAATGTTTCTTCTGTTTCTATTTTGTGGAAAAGTTTGAGGAGTATTGGTGTTAGCTCTTCTTTGAAAATCTGGCAGAGTTCTGTGCTGAAACCATCTGGCCCTGGGGTTTTTGTTGTTGTTTGTTATTTTGGAGATTTTTAATGACCACTTCTATTTCCTTAGAGGTTACAGGACTACTTAACTTGTTTACCTGAACTTTTTTTAACCTTGATTAGTGAATTCTGCCAAGAAAATTTTCCATTTTATTTAGATGCTCCTGTTTTGCACAGGCTTTTGAAGTAAGACCTAATGATTCCTTTGATTTCTCCGTGTTTGTTATCTTTCCGTTTTAATTTCTTTTTTTTCTTTTTTTATTTTTATTTTTTATTTTTTTTATTTTTATCAGTTACATTTTATTAATTCTGTATCCCAGCCGTGCCCCGAAACCTCATTCCCTCCCAGTCCCTCCCTCCCTCCCTCATCACCACTGTGCCCCTTTCCAAGTCCACTGATAGGGGGGGACCTCCCCCCCTTCATCTGATCCTGTTTTATCAGGTATCTTCATTGAGTTCCTGTTAGAAATAGTCCTTGTTCCCCTCACTTTGGGAAACCAATTGGTTACTGAGCTACCACAGGAAGTCAGATGGGATGTGCATTGAACTCATGACAGGAGTCTACTGAGCGCATCTGAAAGCCTCTAACTAGCAGTGTTTTCAAAGCAAAGACTCATGACCAAACCTTTGGCAGAGTACAGGGAATCATAGGAAAGATGGGGAGTTAGTCTGATGGGGAAAGGATAGGAGCTCCACAAAGACCAAATATATCTGGGCACAGGGTCTTTTCTGAAACCGTTTTAATTTCTAAATTTGCTGACTTAGTACAGTCTTTCTGCCTTTTTGTTAGTTTGGCTAAGGGTTTGTCTATTTTCTTTATTTTCTCAAAGAATCACTTCTTGGTTTTGCTGATTCTTTATATTGTTCTCCTTGTTTGTAATTTATTTATTTCAGCCCTGAGTTTGCTTATGTCCTGCCTTCTACTCCTCTTGAGTGTGTTTGCTTCCTTTTTTTTTTTCCCTGACACTTTCTAGTGTGCTGTTAAGTTGCTAGTAGAAGATCTCTCCAACTTCTTTATGAAGACAGTTAGTGCTATGACTTTCATTTTAGCACTGCTTTCATTGTGTCCCATAAGTTTGGGTATGTTGTATCTTCATTTTGATTGAATTTTAGGAAGTCTTTAATATCTTTCTTTATTTCTTCCCTGACCCAGAGGTCATTGAGTGAGGAGTAAATAGGTTATTGTTATTTCTGTTGTTGATGCCCACCTTCAATTCATGGTGATCTGATGAAGTACAATGGGTAAATTCAATTTTCATGTATCAATTGACATTTGCTTTGTGACTAGCTATATGCACTATTTTTGGAGACGGTTCTGTGCAGTGCTGAGACTCTTCTCATTCTGCTATTCCTATTGTACTTAAGTTTCATCTTTTCTTGGTGTCCTCTACTTCATGGGTGCTTTGTGTCGGGAATTTTTTCAATTCAATATTTTATTTAATAGATGTATAGATTTTGTCAATTGTATTTTATGTGTCTGAGATTCTCTCCTCCATCTCTTATATTCTGTTGGTGATGTTTACCTCTGTAGTTTCTGTTCTCTTTCCTAAGTTTGCCATTTTCAGGATTTCCTTGGTTTGTATTTTCTTTATTGATTCTATTTCCATTTTGAGGTCTTCAACAGGTTGTGTCTTCCTGTATTTCTTTAAGTGATTTATTTATTTTCTCCTTAAAGGCCTCTATTTGTTTGATTGTGTTTTCCTGTATTTCATTGAGGGATTCATTCACTTTCTCTTTAAGGTCCTCTACCACCTTCATAAACATAGATTTAAGGTCATTTTTCTGTGTTCCAGCTATGGTAGGCTATCCAGAGCTTGCTGCTGTATTGCCCTGGTTTTTGTTGTTTGTGTTTTTATGCTGGCCCTGAGCCATCTGGTTGTGCCTAGCATTGTATGGTTGTTCTGGAACCTGGTGAGCTTCTCAGGCATGTGGGAGAAGCCCTAGATTGTGTGTTAGGGGGCTGGATCTCCTCATATAACCTACAGCTCTGTTCTGATGGTTGTGTTCCAGTTGAACCTATATGTAGAGAATTAGCGTATGGGTTTCTATCCGGTATGATCCTTTGAGGTCCTGTTAGCCTCCACAAGACAACTAGTAAAAACGTGAATTGTAGGCTGCACATCTCTGGAATCCAGAGTTGTCTTAAGAATGACAGGAGTAGCTGGGAGGTGTGTTGGCGGTACTTCCATGTCTGGCAGCTGGAGTCCTCTTCTCTCTCTCAGAAAATACCAATTATTTTTGGCATTTCAGAGTCTGTATGTAGCTCTGCAGACACTGCGCTCTTGGTACTCAGACTTTGCTGTGCACAGCCTAGGACCCTGTATGAATCTTGGACCTGGGAGTCTTCTGCAGGAGCTGCCTGGAACTGAGAGTCCCTAGCTCACAGGATGTCTCCTCTCATCCAGGAAACACAGAGGATTTTTGGAGTCAGCAGCCAAGTCACTTGCTTGGTCAGATGTTTCTGATTTCTGCTACTCAGAAAGTGGTCACCACCATCTTGGAAGAGTTGCCTAGAGTTGTGATTTGCTCTTGAGTTCATGAATAATGATATGATGAATACCATTGGCAATGGTACATACTGATTACCACATTTCCTTTTTAAAAATCTAAAACACGTTACAATAGCCAAGAATAGAACGGTGAATCACAGCTGATCGCTAGAAACTGGGAGTTCATTGTGAGTAATGCTGAAACTAGGAGAAAAGCTTGCTTTGGACTGTGGGCAGGGAGAAGATGTTTCTTCTGTTAGTTACCTAGTTTGTTTAGGGTTGCAACATCACAGTAAGTTAGTGTCACCTTTACTTATAACTTTTGATGTTATGGTCAATATTTTGGATATAATCAAACATTTCATTAAAATGTGTTTTTACAGGTATTGTAGAATATCTGATAAACAATATTTGCACATTTTTCCTTTCTTCCAAGTCTCTTCTCTATTCCTGCACTGCTTTGCAATTTTTAGTGGACTAGAAAACCATAACTTCAAGTAAATTTTAATTATAAATATGGAGAATTTAATAATATATATATATATACACTTATATGGTTATGTAAAAGAAAAGCTGTGAGGAAAGATTAGTGAAGGTATAAGAAGAAGAGATAGAGCAGGGATACACAGTATTCTATCAATAATAACTCTTGAGTAACAAGATCAATATAGCATAATTAAGGCATAGAGATGATGCTATAATTAGCCAAACTGCAATTTTGAATAGTCTAAATAAGAAATACCAATTAATAAATGCTAATTACACCTAAAAATAATAAAAAGCACTTGTATACAGCCTTATTCATAACAGGTACTTCTAATAGCATTATTAAATTAATTTTTACTCAAGATCCAGCTATACCACTCCTAGGCATATACCCAAAATTTGCTCAAGTATATAACAAGGACATTTGCTCAACCATGTTTCTAGCAGCTTTATTTGTAATAACCAGAACCTGTAAACAACCCAAATGTCCCTCAATGGAGGCATGGATACAGAAATTGTGGTATTTTTACACAATGGAATACTACTCAGCAATTAAAAATGAGGAAATCATGAAATTTGCAGGCAAATGGTGGGATCTAGAAAAGATCATTCTGAGTGAGGTATCCCAGAAGAAGAAAGACACACATGGTATATACTCACTCATATACACCTATAAGATATGATAAACATAATGA
>REGO01000366.1:189896-215086 GCA_010120015.1 Rhombomys opimus | reverse complement strand
AGTTGAGACCATTTATGTTGATAGGTAATAGTGACCAATGACTGTTAGTTCCTTTTATTGTGAAGTTGGTGGTCTTACTATGATTCATTGCTTTTTTTTTTCTTTTAATTTTTGTTGGGAAATTATCTGTGTCCTATATTTTCTTTGGTGTAGTTGTTTTCATTGGATTGGAGTTTTCCTTCTGTATCTTCTGTAGGGCTGGGTTGCTGTGTGGCTATTGCTTAAATTTAGTTTTATCATGGAATATTTTGTTTTCTCCATCTATATTGACTGAAAGCTTTGCTGGGTATAGTAGTCTGCGTTGGTATCTGTGTTCCCTTAAAGACTGCATGACCTCTGCCCAGGCCCTTCTGGCTTTCATAGTTTCTGATGAGAAGTCTGGGGTGATTCTCATTGGTCTACCTTCATATGTTACTTGACCTTTTCCCCTTGCTGCCTTTAATATTTTTTCTTTGTTTTGTAGGTTTAGTGTTTTGACTATGATGTGACATGCGGACGGCTCTGCAGGCTGGACTCTTGAGGTCTGTGGCTGCGCTGGGGGCTGGACAATTACACTGTTGTGGGCTCTGTGTGTCCAGCCCTGTGCTGCGTGCTAGAAGTTGTGAGCACAGCAGGCTGGGCTCTACTCTCTGAGTTGGGAAGCGCTATGTGCTTCCTCTGCTGCTTCCCCCTCCAACAAGACTAGAGTTTGGAGGTCATGGGGGAAATGCTGCGGGTTTGAGTGTTCTCAGTCTCAAATATGAAGGAGGGAGATCTATGCTTGGAGCAGGCAGCACTGTGTGCAGGTAAGCTGTGTGCACTTCTGGGTGCTTCCTCTGCTTGTTCTGCTAGTTGTTCCAGTAACTCTGCTGCAGCTTCCCTCTCGGCTGCTGTGCCTCTGTCCCTTCCACTGCTGGGTTGGCTACCTCCACGGCTGCTTTCACTGGTTAAGGGGAAGTGTCTGGAATCGATTCCCCAGGAGAAGTCCACGGAGATGTCCGTGGTTGGCCTGTGTCCTATTGGACTCATATCAGGGTCTGTCCCCCTTCTCCCCGGACTCCTCGTACAGTTGTTTTGGGTTCCACAGCCCCTCGACTCACCAATTCAGAGTTTCAGCTCCTCTGAATGCATGCTGGTCACTGCCATCTTGGATTCCCCATGTCTGGTTTTATATTGAGGTCTTTGATCCACTTGGACTTTACTTTTATTCAGGGGGATAAATATGGATCTATTTGCATTTTTCTACATGTAGACATCTAGTTACACCAGCACCATTTGTTGAAGATGCTCTCTTTTTTCCATTGAATGGTTTTGGCATCTTTGTCAAAAATCAGGTGTCCATAAATGTGTGGGTTTATTTCAGGGTCTTCTATTTGATTCCATTGATCCACCAGTCGGTTTGCATGCCAGGACCATGCAGTTTTTTAGTATTATTGCTCTATTGTACAGCTTGAGATCAGGAATAGAGATACTTCCAGAAGATCTTTTATTGTAAAGGACTGTTTTAACAATCCTGGGTTTCTTGTTATTCCGTATGAAGTTGAGTATTTTTTTTTTCAAGGTCTGTAAAAATTGTGTTGGTATTTTGATGGGAATTGCTTTGAATCTGTAGATTGCTTTTGGTAAGATGGTGGTTTTGAATATGTTAATTTTGCCAAGCCATGAGCATGGGAGATCTTTCCATCTCCTGATATCTTCTTCAAGTCTTTCTTCAGAGACTGGAAATTTTTTTATACAAGTCTTTGACTTGCTTGGTTATGGTCACACCAAGTTACTTTATGTCTTTTGTGGCTATTGTGAAGGGTGTTCTTTCCCTAATTTCTTTCTCAGCCTTTTTGTCTTTTGTATACAGGAGGCTTGCTTTGCAACCAACTATATTGTCTATTTGTGGGATGGTTTCGTGAGGTGCTGAGAAGAAGCTAAATTCTGTTGTTTGCGTGTAAAGGTCTGTAGATGTCTGTTTGATCCATTTGAATCATGACCTCTGTTAGAGATATTGCTTCTTTGTTCAATTTCTGTTTTGTTGACCTGTCCTTTGTTGAGAGTGGGGTGTTGAAGTCTCCTACTATTAATGTGTGGATATCTATGTGTGGTTTAAGATTTATTAATGCTTCTTTTACAAATGTGTGTGCCCTTGTATTTGGGGCATAGATGTTCAGGATTGTGATATCTTCCTGGTGGAATTTTCCCTTGATGAGTATTAAGTGTCTTTCTCCATATCTTTTTATTAGTGGCTACTGTGAAAAGTGTTTTTTTTTTCCTAATTTCTTTGCTAGCCAATTTTTCTTTGGTGTACAGGAGGGATATTGATTTTTTGAGTTGATTTTGTATCCAGCCACTTTGCTGAAGGTGTTTATCAGCTGAAGGAGTTCTCTGGATGAACGTTTAGGGTCACTCATATATACTATCATATCATCTGCAAATAGTAATACTTTGACTTCTTCCTTTCTGATTTGTATGCACTTCATCTCCTTTAGTTGTCTTATTGTTCTACCTAGGACTTCATGTACTATGTTGAAGAGATATAGAGAGAGTGGGCAGCCTTGCTTTGTTCCTGATTTCAACAGGATTCATTTATGTTTCTCTCCATTTAGTCTGATGTTGGCTATATGCTTGCTGTATATTGCTTTACTATGTTTAGGCATATGCTTTGTATCCTGATCTCTCCAAGACATTAAACTTGAATGGGTGTTGAATTTTGTCAAATGCTTTTTCAGCATCTAAGGAGATGATCACATGTTTTTTTCTCCTTCAGTTTGTTTATATGATGGATTACATTGATGGATTTCCATGTATTGAACCATCCCTGCATGCCTAAGATGAAGCCTGCTTGTTTGTGGTGGATGATATCTTTTACATGTTCCTGGAGTTGGTTTGCAAGTATTTCATTGAGTATTTTTGCATCAATGTTCATAAGAGAGATAGGTCTGAAGTTCTCTTCTTTTGTTGGGTCTTTGTGTGGTTTAGGTATCAAGGTGATTGTGGCTTCATAGAATGAGCTTGATAATGATCTTCTGTTTCTATTTTCTGAAATAGTTTGAAGAAAATTGGAGTTAGAATTTCTTTGAAGGTCTGGTAGAATTCTGCGCTGAAACCATCTGGCTCTGGGCATTTTTGGAAGGGAGAATTTTGATGACTGCTTCAATTTTCTTGGGGGATACAGACCTATTCAATCTTTCTACCTGATCTTGATTTAATTGTGGTAAACGGAATCTATGAAGAAAATGGTCCATTTCCTGTTGATTTTCAAATTTTTTGACATATAGGCTTCTGCAGTTAGACCTGATGATTGGATTTCCTCAGTGTCTGTTGTTATGTGTGCCTTTTCATTTCTGATTTTGCTGATTTGGATAGTTTCTCTCTGCCTTTTAGTTAATTTGGATAAGAGTTTGTCTATTTTGTTGATTATTTTCAAAGAACCAGCTTTTAGTTTCATTGATTGTTTGAATAGTTTTATTTTATTCTAACTCATTGAATTCAGCCCTGAGTTTGATTATTGCCAGCCGTCTACTCTTCTTGGGTATGTCTGCTTCTTTTTTTCTTTTTTCCCTAAGGCTTTCAGATGGGGCATTAAGTTGTTTGTCTGAGATGTTTCAAATTTCTTCTTGAAGGCACTTAGTGCTACGAATTTTCCTCTTAGCACTGCTTTCATTGTGTCCCATAAGTTTGGATATGTTGTGCCTTCATTTTCACTGAATTTTAGGAAGTCTTTCATTTTTTTCTTTATTTCTTCCCTAAGCTAGCTGTCATTGAGTATGGAGTTGTTCAGTTTCCATGTGTGTATAGGGTTTTTGCTATTTCTGTTGTTGTTGAGGTCTAGCTTTAGTCCATGGTGGTCAGATCAAATAGAGGGGATTATTTCCACCTTTTTGTATCTGTTGAGGCTTGCTTTGTGACCAACTATATGGTCTATTTTGGAGAAGGTTCCATGAGCTGCTGAAAAGAAGAGATACACTTTTGAATTTGGGAAAAAGTTCTATAGATATCTATGAAGTCTATTTAATTTTAGACTTTTGTAAGTGCCTTTATTTCCCTATTTATGTCCTGTCTAAATGATTTGTCCTTTTGTGAGAGTGGAGTGTTGATATCTCCCACTATCAAGGTGATGGTGTCTATGTGCGATTTAAGCTTTAATAATATTTCATTTACAAATGTATGTGCTCTTGCATTTGGGGCATAGATGTTCAAAATTGTGATTTCCTCCTGGTCAAATTTTCCATTGATGAGAATGAAGTGCTGGTCCTTGTCTTTTTGATTAATTTTGATTGAAACTTAATTTTATTAGATATTAGGATAGCTACCCAATCTTGTTTTCTGGGTCCACTTGCTTGAAAAACATTTTTTCAGCCCTTTACTCTAAGGTAGTGTTTATCTTTTTGCAGAGGTGTGTTTATTGGATGCAGCAGAATGTTGGATCCTGATTCTACAACCATTCGGTTAGTCTGTGTCTTTTTATTGGAGAGTTGAGTCCATTGATGTTGATAGATAATAGTGACCAATGAATGTTAGTTCCTTTTGTTGTGAATTTGGTGGTGGTACTGTGATTCATTGCTTGCTTGCTTTTAATTTTTTTTTGTAAAAGTTATTAAATGGAGCTTGTCCAACTGGGTATCTACATGTAGAAAAGTGAATATAGATCCATATTTATCACCTTGCATAAAACTAAAGTCCACATGGATCAAAGACCTTAACATAAAACCAGACACACTAAATCTGTTAGAAGAAAAAGTTGGGAAGAGCCTAGAACTCATTGGCACAGGTGACAACTTCCTAAACAGAACACCAACAGCACAGGCTCTAAGATCAAAAATCAATGAATTGGACCTCATGAAACTGAAAAGCTTCTGTAAAGCAAAAGATACTGTTGCCAGAACAAAAGGACAGCCTAGAGACTGGGAAAGGATCTTTACCAACCCTATATCTTACTGAGAGCTGATATCCAAAATATATAAAGAACTAAAGAAGTTAAAAAGCAAAAAAATCAAGCAATCTGGTTGAAAAATGGGGCACAGAGAAACAGAGAATTCTCTGTAGAGAATATAGAATGGCAGATAAACACTTAAAGAAATGCTCAACATCCCTAGCCATCAGAGAGATGCACATCAAAACAACCCTTAGATATCACCTTGCATCCATCAGAATGGCCAAGATGAAAAACTCAAGTGACAACACATGCTTGAGAGGATGTGGAGAAAAGGGAACCCTCCTCCATTGCTGGTGGGAATGCAAACTTGTACAACCACTTTGGAAATCAATCTGGTAATTTCTCAGACCATTAGAAATAGTTATTCCCAAGATCCAGCCACACCACTCCTAGGCATATATCTAAAAGTTGCTCAAGTACACAACAAGGACATTTGCTTAACCATATAACAGCTTTGTAACAGCTTTGTTCGTAATAGCCAGAACCTAGAAACAACCCAGATGTCCCTCAGTTGAGTAATGGATACAGAAATTTTGGTACTTTTAAACAATGTTTAAACCTATGTTTTCTTGGGTATACTTGTTTTTGTTGGATTGGAATTTTCCTTCTAGTATCTTCTGTAAGGCTGTGTTGTGTAGATATCGTTTAAATTTGGTTTTGTCATGGAATATTTTGCTTTCTCCATCTATGTTGATTGAAATCTTTGCTGGGTAGAGTAGTCTGGGTTGTCATCTGTGGTCCCTTAAAGTCTGGATGACATCTCCCTAGGCCCTTCTGGCTTTCATAGTTTTTGTTGGGAAGTCTTGTGTGTTACTGATAGGTCTACTGTTATGTTTGCCGTTACTTGGCCCCTTTTCCTTGCTGCTTTTAATATTTTTTCTTTGTTTTGTAGGTTCAGTGTTTTTATTATGATGTGACATGAAGAGTTTCTTTTCTGGTCTATTTGGTGTTCTTTAGGCCTCTTGTATATTTATGGACAGCTCTTTAAGTTGGGAAAATTTTCTTCTATGGTTTTCTTGAAAATATTTCCCGGATTTTGGAGCCTGGAATCTTCTTCTTTTCCTTCTATTCCTATTACTCTTAGGTTTCGTCTTTCCATGGTGTCCTTGATTTCTTGAATGTTTTGTGTTTGGGACTTTTCCAAATTTTACTTTTTTTCAGTGAGAGAAGTATCAATTTCAGCCAGTGTATCTTTAGCACCTGAGATTTTTCTCTTCCATCTGTTGTATTTTATTGGTGATGTTTATCTTTTTGGCTCCTGATCTTTTCTCTAAGTTTTCCAGCTCCAGGGTTTTCTCTATTTGTGTTTTCTTTATTGATTCTAATCCCGTTTTCATGTCTTGCACCATTTCCTTCATCTGTTTAAATGTGAATTATTGTCTTTCTACGATGGCTTCTATTTTTTCGTTCAGTTCCTCTCTCTATGCCACTAATTGTGCCTTTACTTGTGTCTCTGTTTGTTTGGCTGTATTGGCCTGTGTTTCTTTGAGAGCTTTGTTCCTTTCCTCTTTATTTGCCTCCATTTGTGTAGCTATTTCTTTGAGAGCTTTTTTCATTTCCAGTATATCTGCGTCCACTTTTGTGGCTATTTCTTTGAGAGATTTGTTCATTTCCTCTTTATGTGTCTCTAATAACTGAATAGGCAGAGCTTTAAAGTCATTTTCTTTTTTTTCCAATTAATTAAAACATCCATTGATTTTGGGGGTTGCTGGCAAAGCCACGATGTCCTGCTTTTACACTGACCTCTGACCATCTGCTTATCCATAACCTTCACTGTTTGTTCCTTGATTCTGTACTTCAGACTGGGTCCTTCTCTCTGGGGTCTCTGGAGTAATCTTCAGGAAGATGAGAGAGGTCCACTGCTTTGCGCCAGTCCGTTGGTGTTTCAGCTCTACCTAAGAGACAAAAGTCTGTGGGTCCAGAAGGACAAATGTCAGTGAGCGTGAGTGTGTGCATGGAAGTATGCCTTGAAGGACAGGGTACTAGAGAGTGTAGATGCTTGGAATGTGTGTGTGTGTGTGTGTGTGTGTGTGTGTGTGTGTGTGTGTGTGGGAGGTACAGGTGCAGGAAGGATTGCAGACGCTAGTGCTGTGTGGAAGCATTTTATGGGTGCTGTTCTTGGACGCAGTGAGCCTGCCCAGATATCCTGAATACCTCAGTGTTCTAAAATCCTGTCATACTGTCGTTCTGGTATTCAGATCTGTTAGGACTCCAGGATTATTTTGTCTGGACTTTACTGTTAGACCCACAGAGAAGTGGCTTTAATGTTAATAATGCTGTCCCAAGAATGCCTATGTTGCTGAAGATCTTGGGGGCTGGTGTTATGGTCCACTGAGAGTCCAGCCACAGTGGCAGAACTAGGAGGATGCTGGTTTAGATGCCTCCTGGAAGGACCTGGGAAGCTGTGGACCTGGTTGGCCTGGTGGAGCTGCTGGCACTATGCTCTATGCTAGGAACTGTGGGCAATGCGGACTGGTCACTGTGCCCTGTGGTAGGCACTGTGGGTGGCCTCTGCAGCCTCCGCCTCAGCCAAGTAGGTAGAAGGGAGGCCTTTCAAGGGAAGTGCCTGGGGATTGAGTACTCTCTGTCTCAAATCTCAAGCAGAGGGTTCTGTGATAGGATCAGCTGGCACTGTGCTCTGTGCTAGGAGCTGTGGGCAGTTCGGACTGCCTCTGCTTCCTCTGCCACTGTTTTGGCAGCTGAATAGGGAGGCTTGTCAAGGGGAAGTTCCTGGGACTTGGGTCCCTAGAAGTCCGTGGTTGACCTGAATTCTAATGGTCTCAGCTCAGGGTTTGTCCCCTTTCTCCCACAGACTCCTCAATGTCGATGTTCTGGGTTCAGCTAGCCCTCCACTCACCAATTTCGGAGTTTCATAACCGCTGCGCCTCAGATACAGTGCCTGCTGCTCACCACCATCTTGGATCTCAAAAACAACCTCTCTTACAAGTATATTTTTACCAATAAAATATATTGGCTTCTAACATAAAAATAATGATTTCACTAAAATCATTAAAGGCAAAGTTTCTTTATTCAAGGTTATCATTCCTCACTATTAACATTCTAAAAGGTGACCACTAGCATAGTCAACTCGAAGAATAGCAAAGATCATATACATAGCCCTCTGTTCTCTGAAGACCGTAGACAATGAATATTTGAAATGATTAGTGTGAGGGAATTGCTCACATGCATTTACATTTTTATGATCAATAGCAGCCTATTCGTATGTGTGTGTGCATGCTGTGTGTGCAACAATGTTCACATATAAATAGGTATATACCAATAGATGCACATGAAGAGGTTATTGGATGTCTTTGTCACTCTTCGTGTATCTCCTGTGACTGTGAGAGTGTCTCTCAGTGAAACTGTAGCTCATCATTTCATCTATACTGGCCAGAAAGCCCTAATGTTCCTTTTATCTTCTATCATTGCCTACCATTGCCCTCATAGGATTGTGTGACTATGTCCAGCCTTTTTAGTGGTAGCTAAGTGTGTGTTAAGTACTTTGTTCTCCAGTGAGACACTTCCCCAGCTCCCAAATACCATAATTTTATTGAAAAAGCTACTAGACTGTTCTTATTAAATAAAAAAAGCTTGAATACTCACCAACACATTCTCTAAAACTGCAATTAAAAAAAATAATTCCATCCTTATCATTTCTATCATTAAATCCATTCTATCTGCTCCATGTCTTTCAAAGGCTGCATTTGAAATATGCATTTTTGATATAATGGCATAATTTGATATAATGGCATAATACTTTACTATACCTCCCTGGATTTTGTGCATCTAGCAGTGGCCTAAATGTTTACCCCAAAAAAATAGTTTGATGATATAGTGAGACCACCATTATGTACCCCAAAACATCTTAGATTACCAACTTTTAAAGTTTGAAAAAGCAACAGGCACAATAATTGCCTAATTGCCTGCTGGGAGATAAAATGGACAATTCAAGAGAATGCACAACATGCATCAAATCCTGCTTCCTCATCTCCCAGAGTATTTGATACTGGGCACCTTTGCTGTATAATCTAAATATTTTATTGCATTTGGAGAACACGTTTCTCAGCGCATGTTTGTATGTTCAATGAATGGCACCTGAGGAAGAAGCCAGTAAGTTTCACATCACAACTCTGTCCGCTCTGCTCTCAGCATTTTCCCGAATTTTGTTACATTAAGTACTTTGTGATCGTCAGATTGCTTCGAGCTGAACAAATCTTAAGACATAAAGACCTTTAATAAGAAAGATGTAGTCATACTTGATTTCAAACTATTTCATTGTGGGTATAGCTGACATGTTAACACTGATCAGTATAAAAATCTGTGGGATTCTTATGGTGGCAACATCATACACACACACACACACACACATGAGTAGGGTTATAGTCCATCTAAAAAGGCAAATGTATACGAGCAATTAGACTGCCTGAGTAATAACCTCATATAATAAGAAACAAATACTTGTAATTTTAACTTTAATTGTAAAGAGCTATAAGAGAATTGGAGAAAGAAATAGAGAACATAACCAGTGTCCTATCACAGGTTAAACATGAAAACCAGAACAATAACAACTGTTCAGTGTTTCCAATATGTGTTGAAATATTCACCCAAGTCTCAAGTTATTCATTTGAGTTAGAGAAGAATATTCTGAACTTTAACTTTAGTCATCTCTGAAGCAGAAAATACTTCTTATGCACTCTCCAAACTTTCTTATCCCACCCTGTTTGTCTGTAGGCAATGTAAATTCAGTGAAAATAAGCTGCATATTCCTTCTTCAAATTTAGTATAAAATTGTTCTTTAATTCTAGGTGTAGCTGAGTCATTATGACTCTTTAGCCTGCTCCTGTCAGTTTCTGAGTCATGACTGCCTGAACACATTCAGGCAGATGATAGCTGATATTGAGTTTACATACACACATACATACATACTCATATACACCTACATATACATCTCCATATTGCTTGTAGGTGATTCAAATAGCAGATAAATGTGTTTTCATAACACTAATATAATTATTTCATGCATACATTTTTAATATATTTAAAGGTATATTTATAAAACTTGTTCTATCTTATGTATGAAAGAGATGTCACAGTAATTTTTCTTCTGTTGAATTTTCTGTTTGGCCAATACTACTTTAAAATCCATGTTGATAATAGCACATAATGTCCTTGAATAAAATTATAAGATGGCATTTGTTATGTTTAGCACTTATTCATGTGTGATGATATCTCTACCATTAGAACTATATATCCTAGAAGGCAAAACAGGTTACTTACCTTGAATTATGTTCCCTGTTCACAAGTCAGTTACTGTGGAGACTGAAGCAGCAAGCAAGGTCCATGAATGGACTGGATTTAGGCTCCCTACACAGATATAGCCAGTGGGCAGCTTGGTCCTTGTGCACATTCCTGAGTAAAAGGAATGGGGGCTGACTCTGCTTTTTGATCACTTCCTCTTGGAGGGACTACCTCACCAGGCCACAGGGGAAGAGTATTTGCTCAATCTTGATGCAACTTGATATGCTGGGTGGGAGTGCAATCTCCTTCCCTGAGGAGTAGGGGAAAGGAGATGGGGGAAACAGGGAGGGGGTAGGACTTGGAGGAGAGGCACAAAGGAGATACAACCAGAATGTAAAATGAATAAATTAAAATTAAAATTAAAAAACATTTTTTTTGGCATTTGTAATACCCCTTAACTTCTCTTTGGATCAACAGCATGGTTTACACTTTGGTTGATGTGGCCTATCATGACTTTCAATATGTCTTTCTCACCAAATTTAATAATTTCTAATTTTTAGATAAAAATATGGACTGATGGGTTTTTGTCACCTTAACACTTGGGAGGGCCTTGTAGTTTTATGCAACAGTCTATCTTCAGGATCACTGTGTCTCAGGAAATAGAAAACATCAAGGACACATATACAGAGATGCCTAGACAGTTGTGCACTTAGAACAGACACATTTACTGGTTAAATTCACCCTTTTTTTTTGTTGTTGTTGTTTTTGTTTTATAGCTTTTTTATTTTTTATTGTTTATTATTATTAGTTACATTTTTTATTTTATTTTTTCTTTATTAATTACACTTTGCTCACTTTGTATCCCCCCATGGTTCCCTCCCTCCTCCCGTCCCAATCCCTCCCTTCCTCCACCCTTTGCATGCATGCCCCTCCCCAAGTCCACTGATAGGGAAGGACTTCTTTTCCTTCCTTCTGATCCTAGTCAATTAGGTCTCATCAAAAGTGGCTGCATTGTCTTCTTCTGTGGCCTGGTAATGCTGCTTCCCTTTCAGGGGGAGGTAATTAAAGAGCAGGCCAATCAGTTCATGTCAGAGACAGTCCCTGTTCCTATTACAATGGAACCCACTTGGATACTGAACTGCCATGGGCTACATCTGTGCAGGGTTGTTAGGTTATCTCCATGCATAGTCCTTGGTTGGAATAGCAGTCTCCGGAAAGACCCCTGTGCTCAGATTTTTTGGTTCTGTTGCTCTCCTTGTGGAGTTCCTGTCCTCTCCAGATTTTACTGTTTCCCACTTCTTTCCTAAGATTCCCTGCACTCTGCCCAAAGGTTGCCGATAAGTCTCAGTATCTACATTGATAGTCTGCAGGGCAGGGCTTTTCAGAGGTCCTCTGTGTCAGGCTCCTGACTTGTTCCCTCTTTTCTCCTTCTTCTGATGTCCAGCCTCTTTGCCTTTCTGGATAGGAATTGAGCATTTTATGGAATATTATTCAGCAATAAAAAACAAGGAAATCATGAAATTTGCAGGTAAATGGTAGGATCTGGAAAAGATTATCCTGAGTAAGCTATTCCAGAAGCAGAAAGATGCACATGGGGTATATACTCACTCATATAGACATATAATATAGGATAAACCTACTAAAATCTGTACACCTAAAGAAGCTAATCAAGAGGGAGGACTCTTGCTAAATTCACTCTTTTACATAGACAATGTTTATATGTTCTCCAAAGTTAAAATTGCAACAACAAAAATCTCTAATCGCAAATCACTAAAACCTATAGAGTAATAATAAAAACCTTGAAGCATTGTGAGAGAATTTCCAAGCACGACACATAGACACAGGCAAGACATACTGTTAGCAGAATGTTTCTGAGAGACTTGCTTGATGCCAGATTGGCAGAAACTTTCCTCTTAAGATGACAATATTTGTAAAGCTCAATTACATGAAGCAAACAAAATGAGGTATGCTTGTAATTGTACCTACTTTTCCTTTATAAGATTGCCAACATAATAGGTCTGTTTACGCCAATATCATCACAGACATATAAGAAACGCCTTATGTTATGATGTTACGAGAGTTACACTGTCAGCAGGTAATGGAAAGTTAAGGTTTGTTCTAATCTCAAAGCACTACGTTTCTATGTGTGTCTATCAATGGCCAAGTGTAAATTAAGCATGGCTATATTTGTGTGTGTCTATTTCTAGACCTTCCCTTCTGCTCCACTCACTGATGAGCCTATATTTCTCTGTTAATGTTATTAGTTGATAATGAAAGATTATATGTGCTGCTCTATTACAGTGTCTTGGCAAGTAAACTGGGTAGTACAATTCTGAAGAGTCTGCCTTGTTGTAAAATTTACATTTGCCATTATGTTACCACTAGGATTCCTAATGTATTTTATAGGTAATACCTACAAAAATAATTGTCGAAATTTTTACAAGGAAAGCATGTATTTTGTGCTTAAAATTCAGATGCCAATATCTTAGAAGTATTAGTTCTATTGAATATATATATATATGTCTATACATATCATCTTTAATCAACCATATTGATGTTTGATAGCCTTTGAAATATAAATATTACATATTATTATTACTGTTATAAGCACTTTAATTTTTGGATGTCATCATAAGTGCCATTGATTTTTAACCTCACAATTAAAGTAGGCCATCTTGACTTGAAAGTAAGAAAATAAGGTGGTTATTTGATCTAATAAACGTGTTCATAATTTTCAAAGTATTTTTCTTGTATAGCTGTTTCAGAAATTTCTATGTAGATACTAATGTTTAGTGTGAATAAAGGAAAATATTTTCTTTATATATATATATATTTTTTTCTTCTCTTATTGAATCATGTAAAGCTCAGTGGCTGACTCTTTGATCAACTCTCCTTGAGGAGGGAGCAGCCTGACCATGCCAAAGAGGAAGGCAATGCAGACAGTTCTCATGAGACCTGATAGACTAGGTTCAGATGGAAGAGGAGGAGGACCTCCCTATCAGTGGACTTGGAGAGCGTCATAGGAAGAGATGAGGGAAGGAGGGTAGGATTGGGAGGGAATGATGAAGGGGGCTACAGCTGGGATACAAAGTGAATAAACTGTAATTGATTTAAAAAATTATAATTTAAAAAAGCCTTCTTGTTAACTATCAAACCACAATGGAAGATTTGTTTTCTTCCTACTGATACCTAGATGTTTTAGATTGATGTGTGAATTCAGAAATGCTTAGTCTCTAACTATTTACACAATTACCCAAATTACTGTGAAGTTGTGTGTGGGGATGACTAATGTTATAAAACATTGACTTATGCAGAAGAGATTCTTTTTAATTATTTCACTGGATTGATGCACACTTGGAAGACTTTCAGATAACTATTGACATTTCCTGGAGAAAGAACAAATTCCATCTGTAAATTGTAATATCACCACAAGCAATAACTTTTCTAATGTGCCCTTTTCAACAGCTTGCACAGTCAAGAGCATGCATTCCTGGCTCTTCTCCTCAACTTCAGAAGTCATATCATGATATCTTTCTATCTATAAATCTATCTTTTTCGATCATCCTAATATTTCCTTTTCTCTTGTGGGAGCTTGACTGATGCCAGGAATATAGTATCATCTTTAATTAATACTATATTTTGCATAGTTCTTCCATTTCGCCATTTACTAGGCATTTTGAAGAATTTTTAGCTGTGCTTGATTTTATAAATTCTGAGTTATTTGAGTTTATGATGCTTTAAATCCCATACTAATTGGGTTGGATTTTTGAACCATGATCTATTGGTTTATCCATGTACAAGTCAAGATAAAAACAAAGATCTGCAATGAAGTACTGAACCATGACCAGCATATCCCACCAAATGGCTTATGGAGAATGCAATCTGAGGTGTGTTCCCAAGCCGTTTTAACTGAAGAGATGGTGACTGCTGTTATCCATGCCTTACTAAGGAAGAAAGCTTTCTCTTTTAGTAGATATCTAATAAAAAAATTAATAAACCACAATAAATGATAATAAAACAAATACTTAAAATTAACTCACATATTACTTAAAATTTTCAGCATATGCTAAGTGTAGAATTATTATTATTTATTACAACTTATTTACTTTGTATTCTGGCTGTAGCCCCCTCCCTCATCTACTCTTGGTCCTACCCTCCCTCCCTTTTCTCCCATGCCCCTCCCCTAGTCTACTGATAGGGGAGGTCCTCCTCCCCTACTATCTGACCCTAGCCTATCAGGTCTCATCAGGACTGTCTGGATTCTCAACATTAACCATATAATATAAGATAAACATACTAAAATCTATAGACCTAAAGAGTTTTAAATTAAAACATTTACTTATGCTTTGCAAAATGGTTTAGCATCTGTCAAGATAATCCATCCCTAAAATATATGCACATTTCACTCGAAGCAAGAACACTTGCCTGTTGCTTATTGATTTAGTTTCTAAATGAAACATATTTAATTTAGTTACTACACATACTTTATATTATGCAATATTTTTCTCTCAGTATTTCAATTTATATGTTAGAATTAAAGTCTAATAACTGATTGTTCTTCTGATTTATAAGTTCATATTTAATCATTCACAAGAAATGACAAATATCTGTTACACAAAAAAGACCAGGACTAATGGTCTGTTTCATGACTCTTATATTTTAAATTGCAATTAATGATCCTATTATCCTTGCTAAAGTTTTGCTTCAAAAAAGCAATGTTCTAAAGATACTTATACATTTTCAAGACTCACACATATTATCAATAAGTTCAGTTATGAAATATTTTTTAAAAATACTACAGATATGAGTTATATCTAAAGATATGTAAGTTTCCTGAGGTAAAGTGTTCACCTTTAAGTTGTTTGTTTGTTTTCTTGAGACAGGATTTCTTTGTTTAGCCCCAAATATCCTGGAAATCATTCTGTGGGAAAGGCTCGCTTGGAACTCTGAAACTTAGAGTTCTGGTTTGCTCTGCCTCTGTAGTGCTGGGATTAAAGTTGTGCACCACACTGGCTCACATCTTTAAATTCTACTTTAAAATTTAAAAGTTATTTGTTTTACAGTTCTCCCATGCAAAACACTAAACCTTTAGTATTCATCCTTTTAAATATGTATTTTCTGTGGAAGATAGTCTATCAGGTTTGACTAATACATTAAAGTTTTTGCCTAATTATATGTTTTAGTAATTTTTTAAGGTGTGTTCATACTATGGCCACCTAATTAAGTCATCTAAGATTCTATGTAGTATAAAAATATCCAGGCTACTTTTACTGTGCATTTAACATTCTCTCACTGAGCATCATGGCATAAGTATTATTGGGCCTATTCTTTTGTGACCACAAACTTAATTTAACTACTAGATAATTTTTGCATATATAAAATTCAATGTTGCTTAGAGAGCACACTTTTTGCTTATACATACACATTCTCAACTCTATTCATATCTGTTCTACTCACATTCATATTAGTTTCAAAATATCAGAGTTAAATAAAGTACAATCTCATATCATAAAGCATCATTATGTGTAAAGAAAGAGATATATGCAGTTTCTTAATTTACGCAATACAGTTCACAGTCTGCATGACACTTGGGACCTGCCCCTGACATTCTATTCTAACTTTTCTCAGGATATAAATTGCATTAGAATACAAGTGAAAACAGTAAATTTGTTCCTGCTTTTTGTTCTTCATTTGATCTTTATTAGAAGCTCTAATTCTTCTCTTCATTTGATTTACCACTTTTTACATATAGCAGGCTGCATGCATCTTGTTTATTACATCTGTTTATTGTATCCTATTTCTCATGTAACTGATGGAATCTCATACTCTTTTGTTTACCATGGTCTCCAAGCTTACAAAACCCACTACTAATGATGCTAGTAATCAAGCCCACTGAAGGGGTGATATGGAAAAGAAATTTAAAATGATTAAGCATGGAGAACACTGGGAATAATGATGTCATTGCTCACTGCTCCCACATGCCTGCTCAACTTCTACCTTTGCTCTGAGAGTGAAGACAATACAAAATGTTATAAACTATTAAAGGAAGTACATCCTGGAAGGCAATGATGCCAACAGAAACTGAAAAGGGTCCTATACCAGATATGAAGGATTCCTAATGACTATGGTTGTTAACTAAGCACCTAGGATTATCATCAAATACACCATGATGAATCCAGCCTAAGCATATTTCATAATAATATTGAAATAAAATTCTGGACTCTTATGTGTCTGTGTGTTTCATGTGTGTTTGTTTGTGCCCTTCCTTACTGCCTTCTTTCCTTCTTGCTTCCTTTTCTTCCTCCTTCCTTCCTTCCTTCCTTCCTTCCTTCCTTTCTTTCTTCCTTCCTTCCTTCCCTCTCTCCCTCTTTCCTTTCTTCTTTTCTGGCCTACCTGCCTGCTTATCTACCTTCCTGCCTTTCTGCTTGCTTACTTTCTTGCTTTCTCTCTTTCTCTCTCTCTCTCTCTCTCTCTCTCTCTCTCTCTCTCTCTTTGACGGAAGGTCTGTTTTATTTTTATTTTTATTGCATCTTTGTTTATTTGCTAAAGAGAGAGAGAAAGAGTATGGTGTGTGGGAGTATTTGGGGGAATTGGGGGAGGGGAACCTTGATCCAAATATATTCCATTAAAAAAGTGTTTTCAATAAAACCTTAAAAATTTAATACCATCATGATTTGCTTCTTTTTTAGTTTTTGTATTGTATTGTATTGTATTGCATTGTATTGTATTGTATTGTATTGTATTGTTTTCAAGACAGGGTTTCTCTGTATAGCCTTGGCTGTCATGGACTCATTTTTGTAGACCAGGCTGGCCTCGAACTCACATAGATTTGCCTCCCTCAGACTATTCCTGAGTGCTGGCATTCCAGGCTTGTGCTACCAACCCAGCTCATGATTTGTTTCTTATAAGGTTGGCTTCATCTGTAAACATATTTCCCTTCAGTACTATTGTCTATCTTTCTGGTACTTTCTTTTTTTTCCAGGTTTTTTGAATATTTATTTTTTAATATTAGTTACAGTTTGTTAATGTTGTACCCCTGCTGTATCCCACTCCCTCTTTCCCTCCCAATCCCACCCTCCCTCCCTCATCTCCTCCCTTCCCCTTTCCAAGTCCACTGATAAGGGAGAACCTCCGCCCCTTACATCTGATACTGGTTTATCAGGTGTCTTCAAGACTGGCTGCAAAGTCCTCCTCTGTGGCCTAGCAAGGATGCTTCTCCCTGTTGGGGAAGGGGGGGCTCTTTGACCCCATGTCAAAGGTGTCGAGGACCATCTATGGATGCAACCTAGAGCCCCTGCTCAGACGTAGCCCTTGGTAGCTCAGTATCCAAGTGGGTACCTTAATGAGGGAAACAGGGACTGTTTCTGATACTTTCTTTCCCTATTGGATGTGTTATGCTGACCGTTTTTCACAAGTACTTCTAAAGCTATTTTCATTCATCTTGTTTGTCTCTTTCTCATAACAGAACTCTTCAGATTATTTTCTATGGCAAGCCAGTCTGCAATACCCTACTCATGTCTTCTTTTATTCATTTTTATTACTCTTAATAGCTTGCTTAATAGGATTATACTACTAATGTTGTTGAATATTTAATTGCAACTATTCTTCACTGATATATGTTTCTTGAGATAGACATTTTGTCTCTTTCAATGCAAGAAATAAAAACTTTCTTGTAAAGCACAGTAAAGTAGCATGGATTCTAAAACACTATTCTAGGAAATATAATATATTTTGTTAAATTGTAAAGAAGTTACAAAATTTCAGATTCATCTTTGAGGGTAGGCAAGTGTCTGGAATGAAAACCCTGAGTGTGATCCCCAGTTCCATACATGCACACACACACAGAAACACAAATATATATATATATATATATATATATATATATATATATATATAGAGAGAGAGAGAGAGAGAGAGAGAGAGTCACATAACATGAAGTCAGGACGACAAAGAGACGGTATTTATAGCATCGGATTATAAAACAATAAAAGTAAATCAAAATTGCATTTAGTTTATATTGAGATAGATAAGATATTTATTGAGGGACCTAATTTTAATTGAATTCCTGGAGAAATTTGGGAATAAATTCAAGTATTTAAATGGGGATTTTAAGTGGTCAGAGCATTCAAATCTCTAGTTGAGTTAGCTGAAATTACTACAAAATCATTTATGGAAATAAAGTAGTACACAGATCAATAGTTTCTCAGGGGGAAAATATATTCTGCTTGAAATCATGTAAACACTTAGTGGTATTTTCTATACTGAAAACCTTTAGTCACCTAGATTACCCTTAATTTAATCTCTTTGTTCCACAGACCCAAAAGCGTATATTGAGGAACTGTCACTTATATCCATCTTGTGAGTAACTGGCAGCTATTGGAAGCACAAATGTTCACATGCATAATTTAAACTGGTACATGCTATATATTTGTAAGTTAAATGAGTGAGAAGAAAAATCAATTTATCAATACTTACATTTGTACAAAGACCTCTAAATTAAAATTGACATAACTTTAAGAGAAGGTAATGTTAGCTTTTACAAAGCCGGATATATTGTCTTGCAACTTTTAAGAGCTGCCCCAGTTTGTTTGTGAGCCTAGCTTTTGACAGCTGAGGCAGGTACTATGAAAATTCCCAAACAAACCAGGCTTTTGCCAAAGCTATAAGTTGCTCTCCATAAACTGATGGCAAGGCCCATTGCTGAAGACAATTACACAACTAAGTAAACTTAGAAAAGTCAAGCTTGTGCGGACATAGTGCTTTCACAGGAAGGTACTCGGTGTGCAATCAAAGAGAAATGTAAATCCCAAGCCAGCAACAAGTCCTTTGATTTACACTGGTACCCTGCCAGCAAGATATGGTAGTACAGTCATGGATCAAAGCTTGTGGAGGTAGCCAACTAATATCTGATATGTCTGAAAGCCCTCTTCATGATATGGAACCCATAACCAACACTGTTTGGTTCATTAAGAACCTGAGACTAGATAGCCCAGGGACCTAGGGTAAAACCAAATACTACTGTCCTAAAACAAAACAAAACAACCGCAGTGACAACAACAAAGTAGCAACCATATGACTCCTAATGACATTATGGAAATTGATAGTCATAGATCCTTGCTCTGCCTTCATCAGTGCTGCTTCCTTCTTTAGCAGATGGGAGCAAAACATGAGATCCACAGGTAGACATTATGAACAGAATGAAAACCATGATAAACTCAGCTTGAAATAGAATGTAACCTTCAAATCCCCTACACTCAGGGCTCAGGGAAATGGGAAGCAGAAAGGATATAAGAGCCAGCGCTGACAGAGAACTACAAGGGAACAAGGGCCTCTAAGTCAACAGGATTATTGCATATACAAACTCACAGAGACTGAGGCAACATGACAGGGCCTTCTGGGGCTGCTCTAGATAGGGCCTTAGAGCTAAAAGAGAAGTGGACACACACACACACACACACACACACACATCGCTAACCTAAACACTATTTTATGATATCCAGTAACAAATGAAAATTTAGTTTTCTCCAAGGCAATCTCACTAGGAATACAAACTACTCTTAAGTATAGACCATATGGCCAACACTGGGTGACCAACATCAAACACACTCAACAGCATCTTCGGAGGTTCCATGTTTCATAATTCCATGTCAGGGATTTAAAAAACTTAATCGTATCATAGTTCTTATTTTATTTTATTCATGTATTTCTTGATCTTCTCTTTTTACCTGTACTCCTTTGGGTATATATTATGGTTTGCAGTTTTTTAGTGTTTTTATGGGTTCCCTGGGTGTGTGAATTAGTGTGTCTTTCTCACTGTGTCTGTTTCATTTGTCTTCTCTTGGGTTCTTTCCATTCTGTTTGTTTGTTTTGTGTTATACTATATTTTATTATTATGCTTTAGATGTGTCTATATTCTAATGGGAGACAGAAAGGGGGTGAATCTGGATGGAGGAGAGATGGGGAGGAACTGGGAAGAGAAGAAGGGAAAACTATGGTCAAGATTTATCATGTGAGAAAAGAAAAAAAAACATTTTCAATAATAGAAAAACAAACAAACAAGAACTGCCATGCAAATACATGTAAGAGCTATACCTTGCATTATTACTTAAGTAACTTTGTAGCCCCTCCCCGAAGAAAAAGCTTTGTATAGAATAAAGAATAGTAAATTAAGAATAGTAAATAAATAAATAGTAAATAAAGAATAGTAAATTAACCCAGTAAGTTCTTGTTAGTCTCTTGTTGCTGTAAAATGTACTATCAATTTTAACTTTAAAGCAATGAGTAGAACCTGTATATTAGACTTCCCTGTTCAGTTAAAATTAAAAACGGAGGTTTTTAACAAGTTAAAAACAAGTTAAAAATGGAGGTTCTTCCTAAAACTTCTAGGCTGGAGTTAGGATCCTTGACCTCACACATTGACTTTGCTGGGCTTCACTTATTTTTATTTAATTTTTCTAATAACTGAGATGCCTTTCCTAGATTTCTGAAGCCGTCAGGAGAAAAATCCTTACATTATGGAATTCTGTGCTTTCAGTCTTCTTCTGGCCAGTAAACACAAATGTGATATGCTTATGCAATTAGGTCAGGGCTGAGTGTATGATTCTTCTTGCTTACTGTCATCTGTGGTATATCATATTTCCTAATTATAAGAGTAAAATCCCATGACTGGGATTAGCATATGAGCATATGCAATGAAGGCGTTGACCTTGAAGGCTCTCTGAGAATTTGTTCTGAATTTTGAGTAATGAAACATATTACAAACACTTAATGGATAAACCACCATCACAATGATGCAAGAGAATTGAGTTTAAAGTCAGTCTGAGATATATATAGAGAGTGTTTTAAAAATCCAGTACATGGAAAAAGATATTTGTTTGTAGCTCTGTGGTAGAGCAGTTTCATCCCCACATAATGGCTTGTTTTTGAACCTCAAGACCACCAAATAATATGAGTATGCCGCAATATTTAATCTTTAGTTATACATGCTGATTAGAACAACATTCTATTAACCATTTCACTTTACTTGGGTCACAGGTTTTTAAAATTTTTCTACTGTGATTCTTCCTTACTGGAAATTTGATTTTGCATTCCCCATCAAGTATATAAAACAGATATAAAAATCAAACATTTCCAGATAATAAACTATAAATATATTTATTTAAAGTAATTATTAGTAAAAATAAGGTACATACTTATCATTCATTAAAGATAATAAAAATTTGCGTAGTAATGAGATAAATGTAGTTTTTATGTAAAGAATTCAACTTTGGCAGAATATTTAATACAGCAGGACTTTGAACATATCAACATATTCGGAGTTTGATATTTTGATTTTAAAGTCATCATTGCTAAAAGAGCATGTCATATATGTATGTACAATAATAGGAGTAGTTTAAGACCATTTCGGAATCACGGTGAACTCTGTCCTAATTGCAAGATAGAATCTGATTAGTGATTTTACTTATCAAACTGAAACCAATAATTCAAACAGCAATTTTAAAAATCAAACATTCTGAAAGATAAAATCCAAAGACATATGAATTTAATATATACATATTAAGGAGTGAGAAAAAATACTAACATTTTTGTTTTCCATGGTTGAGCCATTATGTTTCCATAAGGGCAGAAATTTTCATATGTACAGGGACAACACCATAATTCACAGTCTACAGTAGTCTGCAATCAGAGCTGAGGAGATTCCGGTGATTTCACTGTCACTGGATGTCAGCAGCCAAGCCCTGTGCTGTGCACTCAGTGAGGCCGCCCAATCAAGCAAGTGTTGCTAAAAAACCCTTTAGATTCTTTAAGGATATGATTTGGAGGAAATACTTTTGTTGTTTTGCATTCATAAATTTTTTTTACTGCTTCTAAACCTGTGTAACCTTACGTGGGTCTGGGCCCACAGTTTAAGACATTGTGGCTTATACAATCATTATGCATTTAATGGAAAGTACATTCTTGAGATTCATATTAGGCAGAAGAATAAAAATGACCATAAATTGTTCGGAGTTCCTCCCAGTAAGAGACAATGTTTTCTTATCTGCTGACTTTTGACCCAGTTTAGGACTTGTTTTGTTTGAACAATGGAATGCAATAGAAGTGGATTATTTTGTGAAATCTAAATAAGGGTTGAAGAGGCCTTTCTTTCTTGGTTATCACTGCCTTCCTGCTCTGAGATTGGCACACAACATTTGTTTGAAATGTAGAATTTAAGAAAGGAGACCATGGCATTTAAGAAAAAAGGAAACACTGATTTAGGAAACACCTTGTATTGTTAGCAGCCAATGAGCCAAACAAAAAATTAAAATTTAGTTAAAACCAGTTGCATGATTTATTAAGGAATATGGGTTCATTTTAATCATTTTGCTGGCTTCCCTGTAAAGTCAACACTGTGAGGGTTTCTTTGCTGCATCACTTAGCATCACAGACAGTGCGCATAAACAAACAACACATGCACAAGTAACAGGCACAAAATTTAACACTTTCTTACAGACTGATTAGAATTAATGATTAGTAAGTGTATCTGCTCAGCAGGAATTGTATATTCACTAAAGCACATAGTTGGTTGTTAAATAGGTTAAGCAAATATCAGTTTTGAACTGGAACCTTCCTTTTGAGATTAACTATGAAATTGAGTATTACTAAAATCTCTTACATTATTAATGTATATCAAGTAATTTTTAACTGCTACTGTAATAGTTTGTAAAGCACGAAGCCCCTTAAGGCAATATACATTTACTATGTCATCATTTCCATGGATCTATCCGACTCTGGAGCAGTGGGATCTCTGCTCCTGCTTCTCTTCAGGTATGGTCCTGGTGTGAGCCAGTAAATTGCGATGGTAGCAGAATCTCAGTGTAGCTGAAGGTGCCTTCCAAATCCTCTCAGATTCTTGGCTACATTACTGAGGACTTCAGTGATTTGCTGATAGAGGTACTCCTGCAGAAGCTTTCTGAAGTTCCTTGTGTTATCATCATGGATACATCATCCATTTTCCAACTTCTTTCTCTTCTATAAAGTAAATTTAAAACAGATATATAAGGAAACTTCAAGATGATCTATCAGGTTAAAAACCAACAGAGCAGAAAAGATGGATATCCAGGTAGTTTCAAGGAAGAAGCAATGGAAACAGAAGAAAAAGAGGGTTATTTTTCTGAGTCAGAAGTCAAGAGAGCAGTAGAGCTCACCACTAAAAGTGTCTAAGTAGCTACACCCAGGCAATGGTTGACTTCAGAGAGAATGTGAGTGCCTGGAAAGGCAGAAAAAGAAATCGGTGCATTGCAGAAGTAATAAGGAGGGAGATAGGAAACAGGGGAATTTACTCTTTCTGGGTGAGAACTCAGAAATCAGACAGGCTCAGTAGTAGATCTAAGGGCCTGCATGGAGGGTGGAGGGGAATGTAGAGTGTCTAAGTATGTCTCATGAAAGATGCAGATATTCCTCCAGTATTTTTTCCTAGGTTGTTGTTTGCATGTCTATCCTATTTATTTTCAACTTTTACCTTTAAGCTGGCTTTATTAAGGTTCAAAAAGAGGACTCCCATCTTAGAGCAGATAGATGCCATCTCTGGTACCAGGGAAGCAGTGGCTGTCCTCAGGAAAATGGTATCAACCACTGCCTGAGCCCTTTGCAGAGTTATTGTTTGTCTCACACACTGTTTGTGTAATGTGGTGTTGGCATATTGGTATTCATGTGCCATCAACACGTAGAGAGGTGCTTCTAAATCTGTGAGTTGTGACTTCTTTGGTGGTCAAGCTACCGTTTCATAGGAGTTGCCTAAAAACATCAGAAAATACAGATACTTAAATTACAGTTCCTAACAGTAAAGAATTAGCAGGAATGAAGTAGCAGCATGTTGTAGAGATCACCACAACATGAGGAAGTGTATTAAGAGGCCATAGCTGAGGAAGGTTGAGAACCACTGTGTTAGTAATTACTGACTGTCAACTTAGCAACATGTATTAACTCACACTGTCCTGACATGGCTTAACAATTCTATGTTCAAGATGAACCTTCTCTGACACTTCTACCATATCCACTAGCTATTTTTTATTAAATTTTATTTTTTATACTAATTACAGTTTATTCAATTTGTATCACAGCTGTGATCCCCTCCCTCATCCCCTTACAACCCCAGCCTCCCTTCCTCATCTCCTCTCATGCCCCTCTCCAAGTCCACTGATAAGGGAGATCCTCCTCCCTTTCATCTGACCCTAGCTTATCAGTTCTCATCAGGACTGGCTGCAATGTCTTCCTCTGTGGTCTGGCAAGGCTGTTTCTCCCTCTGGGGGAGGTGATCCAAGAGCTAGCCCCTGAGTTTATGTCAGAGACAGTCCCTGTTCCCCTTACTAGGGATTACTTTTAACCATATGCTTTTACTTAGGACATTGATAAAGATCAGATGTGGAATGAACTCTGTGCACAATAAATACAAGTATTTTACCAGAAACTCAGACATATGGATCCCCGAGTCCAGCTGTAAACTGTTTTGTAGATGCTGTGGTACTAGCAAAAAGCTCTTCCTTCCTCCATCCTCTGGTTTGCACAGCTCCAGTTTGGGATGATGCTAGGTGAGGCGATCAGTGACTTTGTACGGAGACAGACATCTTGCGAAACCCTGCCTTAGATGCGCCTTCCAGCTACTACATAGAAATTCATTTTTTTTGAGTGGGAACACTAATTCTTCCTCAAAGTTTAGTATACAGATCTGATGATAAACTCGGGAATGGTGTTCTTAGTGTGGTCTGTTGCTATGTGTCTCCTTGGAAGCTGACATTGAGGGAATGCAGAATTTTAATTGTAACTTTACCAGTCTTTGTATCTACAGGCCTGATGCCATGTCTGTATTCTATGTTTTTGTTTTTGTTTTGTTTTTGTTTTTGTTTTTGGTGAGAAGACACTGACATAGATCAGTACCTATGAAATAGCTGGGCACAGTTTGCCTTTTCCATTCCTTTGCTTTCTGTCTAATGAATACCCTCTGTCAGTGAAATACACACTTGTCAACTTAATTCTTGAGAGGTTAGTCCTTCATGGCCAAAAGAAAGGG
>REGO01000366.1:95404-176029 GCA_010120015.1 Rhombomys opimus | reverse complement strand
TCCCATAAGCAAAAAGACACACATGGTATATACTCACTCATATAGACATACAACATAGGACAAACCCACTAAAATCTGTGCATCTAAAGAAACTAAGCAAGAGAGAGGACCCTAACTAAAACGCTCAATCCCCATTCTGAAAGGCAAAGAGGATGGATATCAGAAGAAGAAGAAAACAGGAAACAACCTAGGAACCTGCTACAGAGGGCCTCTGAAAGCCACAAGAAGAAAACAGGAAACAAACTAGGAACTTACCACAGATGAGCTGAATTTAAAAAGACATGATGCGCCATCCCTAAGTGTAGGGTAGGTCCTCACGGGCGTTATGCAGTTTAAATCTGGAACGTCCCAGGAAGGTTACCTTAGCATATTTCTAAAGATAAATAAGTTGCATTCGAGGAATTCCTAGGTTCTTACTGGTTCTTTTCATTTTTACAGCCAAGGTGAGAAATATGGCCTATCAGAAGCCAAATGCTGAGCTCTAAACTGGCAAAAGTCAATAATTGTATAACTTACACCAAAAAAAAAAAAAAAAGAACAAACCCACATACAACCTAACATATATTCCTTTTTTTAAATTTCACTAAAGATTCATAATTCTTTTTTTCTTTCTTTCGTTATTTTTTAATATATTTTCTTCTTTTTATATTAGTTACAGTTTATTAACTTTGTATCCCAGCTGTATCCCTTGCCCTCCTTCCCTCCCAATTCTACCCTCCCTCCAGCATTTCCTCCTTGCCCCTTTCTAAGTCCACTGATAGGGGTGGACCTTCTCCCCTTTCGTCTGACCCTGGTTTATCAGGTATCCTCATAATCAAACCTTCGGCAGGGTGCAGGGAATCATATGAAAGAAGGGGGAGTTAATATGACATGGAGAGGACAGGAGCTCAACAAGGACCAAATATATCTGGGAACAAGAGTCTTTTATGAGGCTGTTTCTTCAACCAAGGACCATGTATGGAGATAACCTAGAACCCCTGCTAGGATGTAGCCCATGGTAGCTCAGTATTCAAGTGGGTACCCTAGTAAGTGTAACAGGGACTATTTCTGACATGAACTCAATGGCGGGCTCTTTGACCTCCTCCCTCCCCCGAGGGAGGAGCAGCCCTGCCAAGCCACAGAGGAGGACTTTGCAGCCAGTCCTGAAGATACCTGATATATTCCTTTTTATTAATCCCAAAGTTTCTACTTATGATTTGCAAGTAACTCACTCTCATGAATTTATATGTTCAGTTTGATTTTTTCAAAATGTATAGCTAGAATCTATGTTTAATAAAAGTAAGCTTATTTTAAAGAACTAATAAATAAAAATTCACACATCTAAATTAATGTAGCCATTTAAAGGGAAACAATTAAAATTAGAAATCCCAACAGCATATGATAGGTGCAAACCTTTTCCTGAAGTGAGTTAGTCCTTACATATATGTCAATGTTCTCCCAATCTACATTACACCATATGAAAATGATTCTGGTCATATTAAATAATACCACTGTGACACATAAACTTAGTAACACACTTTTTTTAAAAAAAAGTTCATTTTAGAAATTTCAAGCATAAAAGTTATAATGAGATAGAATGCATTCTCAAATACATTGTTTTAAGCTAACTCCAAAGGCTTATTACACTTCACATGTGATCAAGCTTATTCATATAATGAGGCTTTGCACACCAAAGATCACACCTTAGTCCCTGAAGTAGTAAAATGAGACCATTAAAATCTGACAACATTAAATGGAAGACAAGCCACTTCAGACCTGAAAAGATCAAGTCAAATGCCTGTCATCAGAAATGATTCACAACGTCTCCAAAGCTGACGCAGTGACTGAGCAGCATTATCTCTGGGGAACCCGTATCATTAATTATTTTTAACTGCAACGACCACCCAGAATTCTCACTTTTGGACAGAAAGACATCTGAGCAGATGGAGCACAGGTAGGCTCTCTGGTGTCTGGAACAAATACAGTGGTGTGTGTGTGTGTGTGTGTGTGCATGTGTGCTGCCATTTATCGATCTGAAACTGTACAAGATGTGAAAGACACCCCCTTGAGTGTCCGCAAGGCACAGAACTACTTTCCTCTGTAATGATTTAAATACTTTTTGCCAAAGAGAACAGCTATTTCCAGGAAACATTTTGCATTCGAAGTTGCTTATGTTTTAGAAGACTGATTTGAAAAATAGTCACTTTAAAAACATTATTCTTTTTTTTTTTCTGGCAAAAGCTTACTTCATTTATATTGAATGATAAAAGTGCCTGCTAAATATATATTCTTGCATTGAAATGATAATTGGTAATGCTGATTTAGCCAAATGAATTAATGGAGATGACAAATGTATTTCCTGCTAATTTCAGTAACCCTTGTGAGGCCAGCAGGGGGCTAGCCTATTTCTTCAGCCATCTGTAGACTCCTCTGATGTGTTGTAAACAGTAGATTACATTCATATTGACACTGATACAATCTTGTGAAGCAGCTCCCATTCTATTACTCTGAACAAAACTAATTTCACAGTGCAAATAGTTATGTTTTCTAAAACATATAATCTTAGACACACCAAAATTGCCATCATTTCCACTTTTCATATAGCGACTGAATCTTATTTTTAAACTTTTAGAATTAATATATTCCTTGAATTCTATCAACTCTCATCCTGATAAAAAAAAGTCCTAATAGAATTGTCTCTCATTTTAGTAGAATGTTGTAACTGAATGTAAAAGACATGTAAAATACTACAGCTGAGATAGTTATGAGTCTCCTGATAAACTCAAAACCTTTAGAATATTTTAGAGAACCTTCTTATACCTTAGAAGGCATAAGCAATATTAGAACATTCCTTATTTCTGAATTATTTCTGTCCTCTAATCATTTTACACAAATAAATATGTGTATTGAAAATAACTTATCTGTGGAAGTGTACATTTCTAAGAAGACCACCTTATTAGAACTTAGTGAAAATTAACCTCCTAGGAAGGCATAAAGTTTTTGACAAAACCTTCACAATATTTTAAAGCATTTTACAACATTTGATCATATATGAAAAAATGTTTATTATAAGAGGAATGTTAAAACATTCCTATTACTTTGAAAAAATACACATTTTGAAAGACTCATCATTCTTGCTAGTAGTTTTTTGAATTGCTTTTGTAAAAAAATTGTTTTATGGGTTATTTCTTCCACATGAGATCTGTTTATGCATATATGTAGTTTTTTTTAAATAAAATTCTATGCATGCTACTTATTTATTCTTAATAACATGAAATACTCCTTATATGATGTTTTACAAGTAGTAAAGTTGTAAAATATTTGCTCAGCATTTAGCTATTCTAAGGAGATTAACAAAATACATCTATTTAAAACCCAACAGGAGCCTGCCTGACATTCCCCACTGTCAGGGATGCTCTCAGGCATTGATGGGAGGCAGTGAAATGCCTAAAGGAAACAGCATGAAGAACATTCTGGCAAATGGACTAGGTTCACCTGCCGCAATGAACATACAATTATATAAACACGATATGCAAATGAATCCTTCATACTACAGCCTCATCTCTGTGCCCACAACTGTCACTGTGGACAGTTTACTTTTCCACACCCACTTACTTACTCTGTCTTGTTCTGTTTGCTTACCATGCTTTACTTTAATTTCTTTGATGGCTGTACTGGTTTACACTCCCACCAGCAATGGAGGAGGGTTCCCCTTTCTCCACAACCTCTCCAGCATGTGTTGTCATTTGAGATTTGGATTTAGCCATTTTGATGGGTGTAAGGTGAAATCACAGGGTTGTTTTGATTTGCATCTCACTTTGGAAGTCAGTCTGGCACTTTCTCAGACAATTAGGAATAGTGCTTCCTCAAGACCCAGCTATACCACTGCTAGGCATATACCCAAAATTTGCTGAAGGACATTTGCTCAACCATGTTTGTAGCAGCTGTATTTGTAATAGCCAGAACAACACAGATGTCCATTAACAGAGGAATGGATATAGATATTATGGTATTTTACACAATGGAATACTACTCAGCAATCAAAAACGAGGAAATCATAAAATTTGTAGGCAAATGGTGGGATCTAGAAAAGATTATTCTCAGTGAAGTATCTCAAAAGCAGAAAGACACACATGGTATATACTCACTTAAATAGACCTAGAAGATATGATAAACATAATGAAATCTATACACCTAAAGAAGATAAACAAGAAAGATAACCTGGGTAAGATGATCAATCCTCACCTAGAAAGACAAATGGGATGTGCATTGGACATAGGAGAAAACAAGTAACAGGGCAGGAGCCCACCACAGAGGGCCTCTGAAAGACTCTACCTAGCAGTGTATCAAAGCAGATACTAAGACTTATAACCAAACCTTCAGCAGAGTGCAGGAAATCATATGAAAGAAGAGGGAGTTAGTATGACGTGGAGAGGATAGGAGCTCCACAAGGACCAAATACATCTGGGCACAGGGGTCTTTTCTGAGACTGACACTCCACCAAGGACCATGTATGGATATAACCTAGAACCTCTGCTTGCATGTAGTCCGTGGTAGCTCAGTAACCAATTGGTTTCCCATAGTAAGTGGAACAGGGACTATTTCTGACAAGAACTCAATGGCAGGCTCTTTGACCTCCCCACCCCCCAAGGGAGGAGCAGTCCTGCTAGGCCACAGAGGAGGATTTTGCAGCCAGTCCTGAGGATACCTGATAAAACAGTGTCAGAAGAAAGCGGAGGAGGTCCTCCTCAATCAGTGGACTTGGAAAGGGGCAGGGAGGAAGTAAGGGAAGGAGAGTGGGATTGGGAAGGAATGAGGGAGTGGGATACAGCTGGAATACAGAGTAAATAAAATATAACTAATAATAAAAAAAAGACAAAAAATTTTCTTTGATGGCACAACTGTCTGGCTCCAGTATAGTAGAAAGTAAAAGAACAAAAAAGAAATGATGCACTATTTTGGTAGGTAATGGATTTGCATTACTATATGATGTAAGACAATTTCAAACCAGAGGTACAGAATGCCTCAGACTTGTTTCTCACTATCAGAAAATATACATAAAGACAAACGATAATATGCAAAATAAATGTTAATAAAATTTTATGTGTATTGTTTTTGTTTTAAAGAGTGAATTAGATGATTTCAAAATTGTAGGAAAAACTCTTATGAAGGTCAGTAAATAAAATATTATACAATATATTTGTGTAAGGACTGAGTCTAACCATACACTTCAGTTTTGTTTTTGTTTGTTTGGGTTTTTTTTTGCTATTTTTTAATTAATTAATTTTTATATTTAATTTTTTATATTAATTACAGTTTATTCACTTTGCATCCCAACTGTAGCCCCCTTCCTCATTGCTTCCCAATCCCACCTTCCTTCCCTCATCTCCTCCCTGCCCCTCTCTAAGTCCACTGATGGGAGGCTCCTCTTCCTCTTTCATCTGACTCTAGTTTATCAGGTCTCATCAGGACTGGCTGCAATGTCCTTCTTTATGGCCTAGCAAAGTTGCTTCTCCCCCTGGATTGGGGGGAGGAGGTCAAAGAGCAGGCCACTGAGCTCATGTCAGAGATAGTCCCTGTTCCCCTTACTAGGGTACCCACTTAAATGCTAAATTGCCATGGGCTACATCTGAGTAGGGATTCTAGGTTATATCCATGCTTAACTTTTTTATTAAGAACAATTTATTCATTTTTGTTTCCCAGCTGTAGCCCCCTCTCTCATCCCCTCCCAGTCCCATCCTCCCTCCCTCTTCTCCTATGCCCTTTCCCATGTACACTGATAGGTGAAGTCTTCCTCCCCTTCCTGACCTTAGCCTATCAGGTCTCATCAGGACTGGCTGCACTGTCTTCCTCTGTGGCCTGGTAAGGCTGCTCCCCCCTCAGGGAGAGGTGATTGAAGAGCCAGCCACTGAGTTCATGTCAGAAACAGTCCCTGTTCCCCTTACTAGGGTACCCACTTGACCAATGAGATGCCATGGGCTACATCTGTGCATGGGTTCTAGGTTATCTCCATGCATGATCCTTGTTTGGAATATCAGTCTCAGAAAAGACCCTAAGCCCAGATTTTTTGGTTCTGTTGATCTCCTTGTGGAGCTCCTGTGCCCTCCAAAGATTTCTATCTCTTCTTTCTTTTATAAGATTCCCTCCACTCTGCCCAAAGTTTGGCTATGAATCTCAGCATCACTTATTTTTAAGGAATGCTTTGATATTAAAAATATTTTGAAATCTTAGCATTTGGAGTTTACATTGTTCACCAACACCACTTTATTGGTAACTTTAATTCTAAGTGTTAACTCAAAATGGTCTTCTTGAATTTACAGGGAATATCTATTCCTAGGAAAGTGGCTCCTAAGGAATGTTTAACTCTAAGGTCTTTCTTCACAAAATTGCCATTAATTGTGTTTTCTCATTGAACCTCTCATATGTTTTCAGTCAGAATTTATAAACTCAGAATGGATATTATTGTCAAATTCTTTGCTTGAAGCATTCTACAGTTTAGTTACTACTTCCTGTAGACTTAATCAGTTCTTCAATATTTATTCTCTTGAAGCATGACTTTTGAATTTCCTAGGTGATTTTTGTTGGTACACAATCCCTTTTAACTGTGTGTGTGTTTGTATTTAAGAGTGTATCAGTAAAGCTTCTACAAGAGAAATAAAACTTCTAGATGCATATAATATATATATCTATATGCATATTTTATGTAAATGAATGGATGTTTGAAAATTTATACATAGAAGGTAGTTATGTGATCCAAAATAAGTGATCAAGGGAGAAATATTTATTTACTGTAGCAAAAATTTATAATTAGTGAGTTGTTAGTCCCAAAAAGTATTATTCAAGAAGCCTTGTCTATAAACTGAGATAAAAATCATTCTTCACCGAAGTTTTCTCTAACCTTATCCTAATGAAGACAAAATAGTCTTTAAAGAATCAAATTTATTACAAGCAATATAGTTATCTTTAGAAAACTAAAGATCCACATGTTCAGGGTTGTAACACAGTTCAAGAAGGCATGCTGGATTGCACTTCCTTACATTTTAGCTTATAGGTGCCATATTCATAAGAAAATGAAGAATGTCTTACGTCATGGTATTTCAGTTCCGTTTTTTTGTCTTTATTTCCTACCTGCTTAGAAATGGATCAGGATACCATATTCACAATATTGAGGTGCTTTAGTGAGTTTTTCATTGGAAGTTGTTTTGTTTGTGTTGTTTTAATTCTGACTAATGACAATGCTAATGTTTCTTGTTGCTGTGTGTCTTTGTTCTGTCGCTTCTATTGTGCTAAATTACTATGGCCAAAGCACCTCAAGGGAGAATAAGTTTGCCTCCCAATTCTAGGTCATCATCACAGGAGGTCAACATGGCAGGAACTTAAAGTAACTACTCACCTTACATACACAGCCATGAGTACAAGGTGATAAATTAATTTATTCATACTGCTGCTCAGCTTATTTTCTGTATTCTTACATGATCTGGGATCATCTGTGCAGGGAATTTTGCCACCCACAGTAACCCAGATCCTCCCACCTCAAATTAATATAGCTCTCCACAGACATGTTCACAGGGCAACCTGATGTAGACTGTCTCTTACTGAGACTCTCTTCACAAGTGACCCTAGATTGTGTCAAGCTGATATTACAACTAACTTTGACACTATGGAAATATATTTAATTTGTGTGTATGTATTCTCCTTTCTCTCTGAACTTGAATTTATTAATTTTTCATAATTTTCTCATATATTAATAGTTAGCTACATGATATATAACTCAACAAAGATGCCCATTAAAACACTTTAGCTTGACAATTAATTCATAATCAGATATCTGGAACAATCACAGTTATTGTAGCATTTACTTGATTACTGTGGATTATTATGCCTTTATAATGTAGACTGCCTAATACCTGAAAATTATTGCATAGCCCCTTCCCTGCTAGAATCAAGTTTTTCAAGTGTTATCACTTAATGTGAATCAAAATCCCTGGAAGTGGACATCAAAGTGTACCTATTTTTTAATGGAGAAAATATTTTGGCTTTTTATTTTCATGTGAATCCTATGGAGTATTCTCAGAATTGAAATAATACTTAGTATTCAGCAAGTGACCTATGTATTTACACAATAAAGAGGTAGAAAAAGTACAAGGAATTAAAATACTCAACAACACTATTAGTAAAATTATTGATAATAACTGATTTTGTTTTAATTTATTTTTACATTTCAGGGTATATTTAGAGTCTCACAAAGCAGCCTGTTAAAATCTCGGTCAGTGATCTAATTAGCCTTCTCCATAACTAATTATACGCTGAATTTGAACATAATACATCTTTCTCGCATCGTCAGTTAAAATTATCTTTTATAGGTTCATTTAATATGTTTTATTGTATTAATAGTGCAAATAATTACATTAACTTGCTCTTGTTTAGAAGTAAGTTTTTCTTACAGTTTCAACCTCTGTAGACAGCAAAAAGATGCATGCAAATTCTCTTTTACTTTAACCAAATTAAATAAATGTTAATGAGTCAGCGTTCTGTATTTCCTCCGAAGATAACCGGCAATCATCGATTGCTTCTCCTCTAAGTAACTGTCAAAGAGTATACTAAGAATCTCCAGGAAACTGGTAAGCTATGTGCAATGGCATCAGTGAGGAAGGATGAGTCATCCTCCCATTATGACCACAGTCCCTAAGATCCCCATCAGCATGAAGCTCATTGATAGGATGTTGCTACTTCACAGAGGGATAGTATTTTCTTTTTAAGTAAACATCACATAACGCGGCCTTTTTTACAATTACTAGTGTGTTCTAAAGTTGAGAATCTATAATCAAGAAAATTCAAAACTATTAACAATCTATCAGGGCTCATGAACACAATTTTGAAATTAAGGTTTCATCTCAGTCAAGGGGAAAAATATCAAGTATTACGATATAATGATTTAATAGCGATTTCTTCACTTGTTTATTATACTGAGGAAATATATAAAATATATATATAATATATCTAATTTTATTTCATCATGATATTTAATATACATATATATTTAAAAATATATTATATATATATTAATTACTTAAAATGTTGATTTTCCATTTATATAATTAAACCAACTTATTTTTAGATGAAATTTAATCATATGTATCATAAATAAGTTTATGATGAATTTGGATTTTTCGTCATTACTAAACAAAAGTTGGGCAGAGCTTAGGTATACACAGAAATGTATATACCTAATGTATATACTATTTATGAAAATAGATTTTTTTGTATTCTAAGAAATGAAGAATAAAAGTTTTTGAACTTAATAGCACCTATGCTTAATGATCTCCTAGTGTAATTGAAAAAGTATAAATACTAATTTTAAGATAACAGTGACATAGTCAGTTGTCAAGGCCCTATTAATAATGGAAAATAATTGGCCTAAAAATGAACAGACTACAGAAGTTATCAGTCTTATACAACAGTATATATAATTTCTTCTAGACGTCGTATTTGTAAACTACTTTGAATAATGTATATAAATTTTTATTGAAGTCACTACTTAAATGCAATTTGTATTTATAAAAAAATTTTCAAATCTTATAGCCTACCACATAGCCGGCAGTGTACGGGGAGATGAGTAAAGGTTAAGTAAAGCATTAATAATAAAAAATAAACTCATATTTTAAATGAAAAAATTAATTCAATAAAATTTTAAAAAGTATAATAATGTCTTCTAATATTTGAGATTAAATATCACTTTGCAATACAATGTTCTCTAATTATGCGTCACTACACAAAATTACAGGCAATGCGACGTAGTATATTTTTAAGTCTTTAAATGAGTGTGGAGTATTTTTCTTGTTTTTCCCCATTAATTTATGTATTTATCTACTTTACATCCTGATTGCAGCCCTTCTCCTCCAGGCCCACTCCCAACACACAAACCCTGACCCTCCCCCATTCTCCTCCCTCCTCCTTAAAGAGGGGGGGTCCCCCATGGGCACCAAGCCACCACAGCACATTAAATCACTGCAGGAAGAGGCACATCCTCCCCCACTGAAGCCAGACAACAAAGCCCAGTTAGGGAAAAGGGACCCAAAGGCAGGCATCTAAGTCAGAAGGAGCTCCTGCTCCAGTTGTTGAGGGATCTAACCAAGATACACAGCTGCTCCTATGTGCAGGGACCTAAGATCAGTCTATGCAAGATCTTCGGTTGGTGGTTCAGTCTCCGTGCGCCCCCACGGGCCAAGGTTAGTTGACTCTCTACGTCTTCTTGGGGAGTCCTTGACCATTCCAGCTCCCTCAACCGTTCCCCTAACTCTTCCATAGAACTTCCTGAGCTCTGTCTAATGTCTGGCTGTGAGTGTGGGTTTTCTTGCAACCCCTCCACATCATTAAACAATACCTGAAATCATATAAGTACAAGAATAGACTGTACTTATCTGAGATATACTGTATCTCAGTATAGACTGAGATAATTATATTTATAAATTTATATATATTTAGTTACACACTCACACAATTAATTGAAAAGCAGCCATGGGTTTAATGAACAGCATGGTGGGTGGGGTAAATGGGAAGATTTGGAAACTGGAAAGTGAAAAGGAAAATAATGTACCTATATTTTAATATAAAAAGAAAACTACAAATAAAGTCATAAAAACATAAATTACAGATTGGTGGCCAAAAATTTTGATGTTAATGGACTTAATAGAGATCCTAATTCAGCCTGAATCTGCTAAAAGATGGGAGGACATATCGGGTGCCAACCTAATACATAAATTTTAAAATGTAAATCTCTCCAAGAAATAGTAACAAGAAAAACCTATATCACAAAATGAGACAGTAACTCAATCTAGTGTTAAGAACTTCTCCAAAAGGTCAAGATTGTATCACCATTAGTAATTCAAAACTGTAAGGATCTTTTCATATTCTATTGCTTTGAGAGAATAAACATAATCCAATATTACATGGCTTTTAGAGACCATGGCTGTTACACTACTTCCAAAATTTAGATGAGACATACAAATCTCCTATAAAAGACATATCCATCAGCTATAAGTATCTTACAGAGATATTACCAGACCACAGGTTATCAATGCCATGTAAAGAAGAGTAGCAGCAGAGTCATATTTAACTGTTATATAACAGAATCATTTCCTTCAGCTAAGTGGCTCCACTATCCTTTTCTATCTCACAGCCTTTTATACCGAGCCAGCAGATACAGGAAACCAGCGTGAAGAAAGAATCAGCCTCAGAGTAGCTTGCATTGTGTGAACTAGAAATCACTAAGGCCTTAGACAGAACTCCACCACATGAGAAGCCTTCTGTGGTAGAATGACCACGAAAAAGCACGGACAAATCATGTTCAGAAGGCCCGAGACCATTGTCACACAAAACTGTATGAAATAGTCCCAGCATTCACAAGATCTCCCAGATTTTCCTTTTTAGTGAGGCAGAGTGTTACTATTAATCCACTGAGAGAATTATTAGCATTGCAGACATTTCACATTCATATCCTAATGGAAACACACACACACACACACACACACACACACACACACACAGAACATAGATAAATTTAACTAAAAGTTTTATTTAGCACTCTGGTTAGAGCAGCTGTCACACAACCCGTAGCAACGTTCAAGAGCTCCTATTTGTATTCACATTCTCTGACTTTAGAAATTGTTCCACTTTTATGAGGTTGCTGCATTTTTAGCACAACATCTGTGTTGCTGTAAGTGTGTTTCCTGTTTAATCCTTGGCTGCATATTTGTAATTGGCTTATATATCATTTAAATTATATATCATTTAAATTTATATTAATATGCAATCTTTAAATATTAGATTAAGTTGTTTTCAATGTATTTGATTTTTTAATATTTTATTGTTTTCTTTATGTGTATGGCTATTTTCTCTGCATATCTGTGCCTCACATGCAAACCTGTTACTGAGGAAGCCTTGGTATTGAAGTTAGAGATGGTGGTGGAGGGTCCCCTGAGTGAAGAGCCAGTGTTCCTATCTGCTGAGCCATGTCCACAACCCATGATTTGAATTGTTAATAGAATATACAAACCTCATTTTGCTGAAGATTCATTTAGACTTACAAAATAAATTCAGCTATAACTTTAGTAAAAGTACAAATTGCAATCAAGTGACACTTTGATTGCAAAAAGAAGACTTTGTTGTTATGGTATTCAGTTATCACCCAATAAAAACTGATGAACCAAGACTGCATTTCTAGATGCAAATAATTCTCAGGAATACTTATTGTTTTCATTTCTTAAAAAATGTGTTTAAGTGTTAATTTATTAGTGTTGCTAATAAAACGCTTTCGTATTCCTCACTTTGTTTCTCCAAATGTCTATAACTTCTCTATTTGTAGTGCACTATCAAAAACAGAAACTTGATAGCAATACAGTTCAAGTTTAATTTGTGTCATTTCTTAATGTGAGTAAAGTTGTAAAATCAATATTATAATTTATTTATGAAATTAATACATGCCAAAACATTTTCCTGGTAGCATATTTTTACGATCATAGCTATACCACTCTGTTGTTCATACTCATCAGGAAGGTCTATTTCCTACTTCATAAATTTGCCATTTCAGAAATGTATGTAAATTGAAAAGAAAAACATTACTTTTCTGATGTCTCCATTCAGAATACAATCCATGCAAGTGGTTGTAAGTCACACAGTTCATGTTTTATTCATGTGTGACAACAGCTGCCTTTTTTAACTGATGTGTCTTACACCAGCTTGTATTATTACGCATACAACAGTTGCTTTTAATTTTGACCTACTCAGAGACATGTTGGTCATTTCCAATTTTTCTAATTCAGACAAAATTTTTCTAAAGAAGCATAGGTTTTTAGATGTTTGAAATTAAGGTATAACGGGAATTATAGAAGACCATATGAAAATGTTTACACAGACTCATTTGAAATTCATTTATTAATGTTTTTGGAATACGTGCTTACTGGCTTAAACTCTTTCCTCAGTCTCCTAAGTGCTGGGACAATAGTTCAGCTACAGTTGGGTTTTTAGAACATTCTAATATGCTTTCAAGAAATCTCAACCATTTATTAAATACTAGTAGAAAAGGATAAGATCTGTGTTTATGCATCTTATATACAAATAAATGTTATTTCTTAAAGTTTTTAGATACTTTAACATAAGCTAAAAATATTGGGTCATGATCTTAAATTTTATTTCATTCACAAATAGTGAAATTGAAAACATTGGTGTGCATTGTCTATTTCATTAATCCAGTGAAATAATATCTTAATATCCTTTCACCATATTCTCAGTGTGTTGCTGCTGCTGTTCGTTTTGTCTTTGCAAGCCTGAGTTGTGAAGGTTTTTTGTTTGTTTGTTTGTTTTTGATGTTTAGAATTATTTCTATCTTCACAAATATTCCTTGTCAATCTTTTGTCTCAAGCTGTATCTTACTTTTTCATTTTGTTAAGAAGAGGATTTTTTGCTAGAAAAATTGAATAACAAGACTATTTTGGAATAGTCTTGTTATTTATCACCATCTACGGTGAACAGGTTTTTTAGTACATATCTTTACCAAGGCCTATATATTGAATTTTCTATCATTTAATCCTTTAAGTATTTTTTCTGTCCTCTCAATAATCTAAATTTAAATAGGGGACCAGCTGAATTAATATTTAACAAGACATGAAAAGACATTGTTGTTGTTTGTAGATAAAGCAAATTGTTCAAATTTTAGCTGTTGAAAAGACTAATATTACGTAATGGAACTGGTTTAGCCCAATGTCAGAAATAATTAGGTTGTGTATACAGGGTACACACATTCCAGGGTTCTTTGTTCTGTTAAGTACTTCTGTGTCATTCCGTATGACAGTCTTGGTTCCTGTGCATGTATAGTCAATCTAGCAATTTGGCTTTGTTTTGTTTGAGAGCATTGCACTTTGTACCTCTGACTAGACTGGACGTCCATATGCAGACTGTCATAGTTTTGAAAGAACATCTGCTTCTGCATCCCATATATTGGGATTACAGGTGTGAGGCACTCCCCAAGGCTCCATCAGACAGAGTGATTCATCGCAAGTTATCTTCCTTTAAAAAGCATTTTCACTTACCTTCTGTGGTAGGCTCCTGTCCAGGTATCAAAGCAGATGCTGAGACTCATAACCAAACTTTGGGCAGGGTGCAGGGAATCTTATGAAAAAAGGGGGGGATAGTAAGACCTGGAGAGGACAGGAGCTCCACAAGGAGAGCAACAGAACCAAAATATTTGGGCCCAAGAGTCTTTTTGGAGATTGATATTCTAACCTAGGACCATGCATGAAGATAACCTAGAACCCCTGCTCAGATGTGGCTCGTGGCAGCTCAGTCTCCATGTGGGTTCCCTGGTAATGGGAACAGGGACTGTCTCTGACATGAACACAGTGGCTGGCTCTTGGATCACCTCTCCATGAGGTGGGAGTAGCCTTACCAGACCACATGGGAAGACAAAGCAAACAGTCCTGATGAGACCTGATAGGCTAGGGTCAGAGGGAAGGGGAGGAAGACCTCCCCTATGAGTGGACTTGAAGAGGGGCATGGAAGGAGATGAGGGAGGGAGGGTGGTATTGGGAGGGAATGAGGGAAGGAGCTATAGCAACATAAATAAACTATAATTAATAAAAATATTAAAAATAGAATAAAAATAAATTTTCCATACAAAAAATTGTTTAACTGTTTGTTTCTTTCTTTGTGTCTGTACACTCACAGCAATCATGCTATAAAAATATTTTGGAATAAGAATGTTTTCCATCCTTAACTATGTTGAATCTGCCATTCATGAGTAAGGGGTGTGATTTGCTTTCTTTAATTACTGTTTTAACATTTTACTTAATAACTTTTGTACATGTATAAGACTTAAGCCCAAGTCTTGAAATTCCTTGCTGATTCCATTACTGCATTATTTTTTCTGGTGCCTGCCTGTTAGATGGTACACAGACCTGAGACTACAGCTTATTTTCTGTAACCATGGGACTTTGCTACACTCACTTAGGAGTTTTAAGTTTGTTCCTTTGGGGCTGGAGAGATTGCTCAATGGTTAAGCATACCTGTCTCTTCCAGAGGACCATGGTTCATTCCCAGCACCCACATGGTGGCTCACAGGATCTATGACTTCAGACCCACAGTATGCAATACTCTTTTCTGGTCTCTGCAGGCACTGGATGAACATTGTGAATATTAAATTCAGGCAAAAAGCTATACACATCAAATAAAAATTAATGAAATACAGACAAATAAAAGGTTGTTAATGTTATACCTAGTTTGCGAGCCCCCAAAAGATCTCCAGGAATCGACTCCGTTGCAAAACACATGAGGGTCTTTTTATTGTAAAATTACAAGCTGCAGCTGGGGCCTACACAGCCCCACCGCCGAAGCGGTGGGAGCTGAGCGCGCCTCCCCAGGTTAGTTGGGTGATTTAAAGATTCTGGTCCCTCCCAGCATGCCCAAGGCAGGGGCGATTCCTACCTGGCAAGCATCTATTGGTCAAGGTGCTACATTTTGAATCGATTGGCTATAGGAAGGTTCCCAGACCATTGATCTTGACCAGGTGTCCCTCCCTAGGGGGAGGGTCCAGTTTCCTAGCAACTGTATAGTGGGTGGGGAAAGAATGCAGCAAGGCGGTCCTTCCCCTCAGGGCATTTACTAACTATACCGCGCCTATTCTGCATCTTAAAGATCGCTGCTACCTTATCTTTTGGTCTCTCAGTTATATAGATTAACTTGGATTTTCATAAAAAACAATGATATGTTAAAATCATTTTTTAAATTTTCAAGCTATGCACCTTTTATTTCTTTTTTCTTGCCTGTTTTTGCTGGATTACTTGGAAATTATTCAGTATTTCAGTATTAAATAATTTACCTGTACTTTTTTCTGAGGAAATTTTTCCTCAACTCAGTGAAGTCCCCTCAAGTTCCTGTTTTTTTGTTTTTTGTTTTTTTTTTGTTGTTGTTGTTTTGTTTTGTTTTGTTTGGAGTATTTTGTTCTTCTTTTAAAACATAATTCGCTGTCAAATTTCAAAAAACGTTATCAATGTGATCATATGAGTTCTCTGCTTTCACTTGTTGAGCTGATGATTTAAATGCACTTGTTTTTCAGTTAGACAACTGATACTGTATTCTTGAAGAATGCATGTACATAATGTTGTATTTGCTAATATTATACAAAAATATAATATTTTGTTTATGAAGAACATTGTTCTCTATGTTTTAATTTCTCTTCTTCTCTCTGTATGTGCATGTACTTCATATTGTTTTTGCCAAATTGATGTTGACTACATAGAATAGTTAACATATAGTAATTACTTTTTATATTTTCTGAAAGAATAAAGTTTTGGTCTTCTTTCCATTCTGTGTTACAATATCCTGAATAAAAGATGGCTTAGAGGAGAAAGGGTATATTTTAGCTCACAGTTCTAGAGAAAGACAGTCCATCTTTGTGGAGAAGACAAGGCAACACACAGAAAGTATGGCAGCAGAAGCAGAAAGCAGGCTGAACATATATCAGGTTTTCAGAACTTGCATACAAAAAAACTGAGAGCCATAGGAGGTGGCATACCGTAGAACATCAAAGTCCTTTCCCAATTACACACTTCCTTCAGCAAGCCTCAGCCTTTTAAGGTCCCATAATTTTTCCAAACAGCACAGCAAACTGAGAGAAAGTATTCGAACATGTGAACGGATGGCATAGTTTTCATATTTAAACCACAGCCAATAGTATGCAATTCCTTCCAGTTTAAATGTTTAGAATTCTCTAATATATCACCAATGTTATGCAGGTTCTTTTGGAGGCGCTCTAAACAGGCTAGCAAATGTTCTATTTCCAAGTGTATGAACTGTATTTATCATCACATTTGAAAGACTTGAATCATATAAAATATTTTTCCAGTGTATGTAGGTAATTATTTTCTTATTGTCAATTGATGTCTGTTGCCTCTCTGATGTTATACCGTAGCATATTCTTTGTTTAAACAATTGGTGTTTTTTCTCTACTTGTTAAAATTTTGGTCAGATTTCCTAAGGTTTATTACATATATGTATAGATTTATGAGAAAAGATGAACATACATATTACTGTAAAGTTATTATTGCTCTGCACACTCATTTCATCCATGTGCTTTTTCTTTTGAATTCTATGTTAAAACAATGAAGGCCAAACATGGGACTGGAGACAGGTGGATCTGTGAGTTGGAGGCCAATCTTGTTCCATAGTGAGTTCTTGGACAGCTATGCCCACATGGCGAGACCCTGTCTCAAAATAAATGAGTGTCTATATAAATATTACATATATATATATATATATATATACTACTAAATAAATATATACTTAGTGCTTTACGATAGTTGAGCAATGTTTAAATATACAAAATTACAAACTATTTTATGTTTTTACTAGCTTTTCTGAAATAACTTAAGTATTTCTATTGAATAGCAATTTCTTTATTATACCTAATACCCTTTAAAACAGTAACAGGCATGTGGTGTGTGAAAAGCAATATTTTTAGGATTACTATTATTAATAATAGTAACATCCTCAATTTTTTCATTTAGAATGTAACGTAATGAATTTCATAGACAGTTGCATCAGACAGGACTCAGAGTTCTCTCTCCAAAGGTGATACATGATGCATTATCTTAGAGCAGCCACTCTTTGAGACCCATAAGATATGTACCTGTGATTATTTCACACTCTACATGCTGAAATTCTCTTAACTAAACACACAAGATTTGTTTGTTTGACAGCTCTGAGGCATTATAATTTTAACATCTAGAGTAGGTGTAAAAGAAACAAAGGCATCATTGTATTTTCAGATTATTTAAATTTTTAATTTTTCAGGTCATATAGATAAAGCTAAAAGTAAGAAACAAACAAACAAAAAAAATTAGACAGTCCTGATGAGACCTGAGAGGCTAGGGCCAGATTACAGGAGAGGTGCAGAGGGAGGACTCCCCTTTAAGAGCACTGGGGGAGGGACATGAAGAGGGGAAGAGTGAGGGTGGGTGGGACCAGGAGGAGATAAGGGAGGGAGCCAAAGCTAGAATACAAAATGAATAAACTGTAATAATAATAATAAAGAAAAAGTAGAAAAATCAAAACCTGAAGCCCAAGGGAGAAAAAAAATAGAATTTGCTACACTTAGAATGTCAATTTACCTTAAATGATAGTAGATTTTTTTCTACAGAGCTTTCCTTTAACAATAGGTTTAAAAAGGGCCTCTGGGTTAATTATGATCATTTAAAACGTAATTATATAGAATTGACACTGACGGCTGAATTTAAATGAGAAAATAGTCATATTTTAAAATAACTTGTTTTATATAACTATTAGTTATGCCTCTCTGAAAATCCACAGCAATTTAAGTATCATTTAAACTTTAAGATGTTTTGTGTTAAAAATAGTTCAACTCATTTAAATTTTGAAGAAAGAAAATAAACACGGGCTGGTGATCTTGAGCACTGTTTGTTCTGGGGAGCATAAAAACGTTGAGTCATAAGCCCCTAAGAAACTGCGTTGAAAATAGAATGCTGCCAGCAAGATTTGTTGTAATTAAGCATAACCAAATAACAATGATAAAGTAAAATAATAGGTCTCTTGTGCCTCCTGATTTTTTTTTTAAATTAACTTGCAGTAGTATATGAGAATCAGTACTATTGTTTCTATAAGCTAAATATGCATGAAAACTTACAACAATCAAATAATAAAAGTAAAGTCTGGACTTCTCTCAAAACACAGCACACTTTAGTATTTCAATTGTTATTAAGTAACGATTCCCATTTTCACCTCCTTATTTTTTTTTAAAAAAATAATAGTGTGTTTCTTTCTGTTAGAGAAGACATTGCTAGTTTCTAGGCTAGTTGAAATTGCTTGTACATTTTAATATTCCAATGGCAAAGTGGAATAGAAAATTAAAGTAGCTAGTCATCTTAATCAAAGCTTTATCCAGTGAGATATGGTTAATCCGTTTTTCCCTGTTCTAGTTCGGTGTGAGATTTTCAGCACTATTTTCATGATAATAGATAGCTAAATAAATGCTCACTTCTCTGCTTAGTTTGAATTTAGGGAAAGAATGTTGGGGAACGTAAATAAGGCCACTAATTAAAATCCAGGACCAGCTGTTACTTACAGAGTCACTTGCCAGAGACTACCGCCCAGCTCAGCTGGGAGACTGGATTCTAGGCTTTTTGCCCAAGGACAGTGAGGGAGATGTTCTGGTATTAGATTCTGTAGCTATGCTAATTCCACAGTAAGTCATTAGCACTGGGATAAAAACATCACAAAACAAAGACTAGCTACTTTTAAAAGAGCAAATAATAGCTGTATTAGTGAATATTCCTCTCAGATTAAAAGATATTACATTTTTATTTAAAGCCACTTGATTTCCCTTAGAAGAAATTATCTCTCAGATTTGAAATATCATTATTGCTTATAGGGAATTTGCTAAAACAAGTAAATACTCAAACTAATTACTGAAGGATTGTGGCTGTACATTTATATATTTAAGACCCAAAAGTATTTCTCCACCTAAAAGACACCATCATAGCTGATCCTAATGTAGGTTTTCTCACTTCATTGTCTTTATTTTAATAATTTTCTTATTAATTTATTTCATTGAGTTTGTTATTAAACTATACAATGGAAAAATATAGCGTGTTCAGCTATTGGTAATGATCACACTGAATGTGTACATGTAGAAACATGCAAATAGACCCATATTTCTCACCCTGCACAAAACTAAAGTCCAAGGGGATCAATGACCTCAACACAAAACCCAGACACACTAAACCTGTTAGAAGAAAAAGTGGGGAAGAGCCTAGAGCTCATTGACACAAGAGACAACTTCATGAACAGAACACCAACAGCACAGGCTCTAAGAGCAACAATCAATAAATGAGACCCCATGAAACTGAAAAGCTTCTGTAAAGCAAAGGACACAGTCATCAAAACAAAAGGACTCCCTACAGACTGGGAAAAAGTTCTTCACCAACCCTATATCTGATAGAGGGCTAACATACAGAATATATAAAGAACTCAAGAAATTAAACAAAACAAATAACCCAATTAAAAATAGGGTACAGCGCTAAGTAGAGAATTCTCAACAGAGGAATATTGAATGGCATAGAAACAAGTTAAAGAAATGTCTATAACTTTGTATCACATTTATAATCTTGAATATATAATTAGATATTATAATTACATTATATTATGCATTATATAATATATTATAAAATATAAATTAATATAATAAAACATTGCAATATATTTTATATTATATATTTTATATATTATAAAATTTTATGTACTATAATTATTTATAATTGTTTTAAAATTTTATAAAATATATTTGATCATCTTTTCTCCAACCACTTTTTACACATCTATATTTATGTTCCTCCTCTCTGAAAAACATCACAAAAATAAAAATCAAAACAAACAGAAACAACATTAAGACAAAAATTCCAAAATTAAACAGGAGACAAAAGCACATTTGTATTCCTATCTAAAAACATTCTATGATAGTCCACAAAAATCATATGTCAGATGTTTCTAAGGAAATTTTATATACTTTGTGAAACTTAAAATCAGTGCATTAAATTTTGCATTTCTAATTTTTTTAACTTTTGTTTTTATTTCCAATTTTTAATTAATTAAATTTACATCTCAGTCATAGGTCCCTCACTCCTCTCTTCCCAGTCCCAACCTTCCTCCTGCATCTCCTCTCCCATATTTCTCAGAATAGGGGAGCATCCCTACCCAGACACCCCAGCTCATCTATTTTCTTTTTCTTTAGGATTTATTTTTTAATTAAATTTTTATTTTTTGCACTAATTACATTTTATTCACTTTGTATTTCAGCTATAATCCCTCCTTCATTCCCTCCTAATCTTACCTTCCATTCCTCATCTCCTCTCATGCCCCTGTCCAAGTCCACTGAAAAGGGAGGTCCTCCTGCCCTTCCACCTGACCCTAACTTATCAGGTCTCATCAGGACTGATTGTAATATCCTCCTCTGTGGCAGACAAGGCTGCTCCTTGCTTAGGGGTTGGTCAAAGAGCCAGCCACTGAGTTCATGTGAGAGGCAGTCCCTGTTTCCCTTACTAGGGAACTCACTTGGATACTGAGCTGCCATTAGCTACATCTGAGCAGGGGTTCTAAGTCATATCCATGAATAGACCTTGGTCTTTGGTTGGAGTATCAGTCTCAGAAAAGACCCTTGTGCCCAGATATATTGGTTCTGTTGCTCTCCTTGTAGAGCTCCTATCCTCTACTAACTCCCCCTTCTCTCATATGATCCCCTGTACTCTGCAATTAAAAAAAATATTCATTGTCCTTAGCCATCAGGAAGATGCAAATCAGAGCGACCCTGAGATTTAACCTTACACACATCATAATGTCTAAGATCAAAAACTCAAGTGACAACACATGCTGGAGAGAATGTGGAGAAAGGGAAACCCTCCACCATTGTTAGTGGGAATGTAAACTTGTACAACTACTTTGGAAATCAGTCTGGCACTTTCTCAGATAATTAGGAATAGTGCTTCCTCGAGATCCAGCTATACCACTTCTAGGTATATACCCAAAAGGTGCTAAAGTACACAACAAGGACATTTGCTCAACCATGTTCATAGCAACTTTATTTGTAATAGCCAGAACCTGGAAACAACCCAGATGACCCTCATTGGAGGAATGGATACAGAAATTGTGGTACATTTACACAATGGAATATTACTCAGCAATTAAAAACAAGGAAATCATGAAATTTGCAGGCAAATGGTGTGAACTAGAAAAGATCATCCTGACTGAGGCATCCCAGAAGCAGAAAGACACACATGGTATATACTCACTTATAAGTGGATGCTAGACCTGTAATATAGGGTAAACATACTAAATTTATTTTTTATTTATTGCAGTTTGTTCACTTTGTATCCTATCTGTAGTTCTCTCTCTCATCCCCTTCCAATCCATCCTCCCTCCCTCAACTCCTTCCATGTCCCTCCCCAAGTCAACTGATAGGGGAGGTCCTCCTCCACTTCCATCTGATCCTAGCATATCAGGTCTCATCAGCAATGCCTGCAGTGTCCTCCTCTGTGACCTGGTAAGGCTACTCCCTCCTCAGGAGGAGGAGATCAAAGAGCCTGCCACTGAGTTCATATTAGCGATATTTCCTGTTCCCATTACCAGGGAACTGACATGGAGACTGAACTGTCATGGACAAGAAGGAGGATCCTGGGTAAGATGATCAATCCTCACTCAGAAAGGCAAACTGGACAGACATGGGAAGAAGGAGAAAACAGGGAAGATGACAGGAGCCTACCACAGATAGCCTCTGAAAGACTCTACCCAGCAGGGTATCAAAGCAGATGCTAAGATGATTATGAAAGAAGGGGGAGATAAAAGACCTAGAGAGAACAGGAGCTCCACAAGGAGAGCAACACAATCAAAATATCTGGGCAAAGGGGTCTTTTCTGAGACTGATGCTCTAACCAAGGACCATTCATGGAGATAACCTAGAACCCCTGCACAGATGTAGCCCATTGCATTTGTGTTTTAATAGGATAGTTTTATGTATTCTTCATAAATACATATGCTCTGTTAATACATAATAAATGTTAGTCACATTGATAATAAAACTGCTATCAATTATTAGTGTCACTTTATATATTTGTATTTGTGTTTGGAGTGTATTTTTCAAGTTGAACACCATAATATTTTGTTCATCTACAAATATATTTGTCAATTATATATTTCTAATTATGTTTTATTGCATTTTTCTTACTAATGTTGAGTAATTCTACATTAAATACATATATAATAGAAGTGGCCTATATATGAATATTGTAGCCAATTTTGTTATATTTGCCTAATATTTCAAATAAACTGATTTTTAGAACACCATTTATTTATTTGTTTTGTGTGTATGTGTGTCTTTCAGATATGCACAGAAGTCAGAGGACAACTTAGTTTATCTCCTTTTACCTTTTGAGTCCTTAGGATTGAATGCTGATCCTCAGACTGAAGAACTGTCTCACTAGCCTGGAAATAACAAGTTTTGAACAGATTATTTGATAAGCCCAGGTATACTACCTAGAGAAAACATTATTAGAAAAATAATTTTTTATCTTTTTTTAAATTTTTTATTAATTACACTTTATTCATTTTGTATCCCCCCATAGGCCCCTCCTTCCTCCTCTCCAAATCCTCTCCAAATCTCCCTCCTCTTTCTGTATGCATGCCACTCCCCAAGTCCACTGATAGGGGAGATTCTCCTCTCCTTTCTGATCTTAGTCTATCAGTTCACATCAAAAGTGGCTGCATTGTCCTCTACTGTGGCCTGGTAAGGCTGCTCCCCCTTCAGGGGAGGTGATCAAAGAGCAGGTCAATCAGATTATGTCAGAGGCAGTCAGTCCCTGTTCCCATTACTATGGAACCCACTTGGACACTGAACTGCCATGAGCTACATCTGTGCAGGGGTTCTAGGTTATCTCCATGAATAGTCCTTGGTTGGAGTATGAGTCTCTGGGAAGTTCCCTGTGTTCAAAATTTCTTGTTCTGTTCCTCTCCTTGTGGAGACCCTGTCCTCTCCAGCTCTTACTATTTGCCACTTCTTACATAAAATTCCATTCACTCTGCCCAACAGTTGCCCATCAGGCACAGTATCTGCTTTGATAGTCTGCAGGGCAGAGGCTTTCAGAGGCTCTCTGTGGTAGGTTCCTAGGTTGTTTCCTGTTTTCTTCTTCTGGCTTTCAGAGGCCTCTGTAGCAGGTTCCTAGGTTGTTTCCTGTATTCTTATTCTGATGTCCATCCTCTTTGCCTTTCAGGATGGGGATTGACCATTTTGGTTAGGGTCCTCTCTCTTACTTAGTTTCTTTAGATGCACAGATTTTAGTGGGTTTATCCTATGTTGTATGTCTATATGAGTGAGTATATACTATGTGTATCTTTTTGTTTCTGGGACAACTCACCCAGGATGATCCTTTCCAGGTCCCACCATTTACCTGCAAATTTCATGATCTCCTTATTTTTCATTGCTGAGTAATATTCCATTGTATAGATGTACCACAATTTCTGCATCCATTCTTCAGTTGAGGGGCATCTGGGTTGTTTCCAGCTTCTGGCTATTACAAATAAAGCTGCTACAAACATGTTTGAGCAAATGTCCTTTTTGTGTACTTGAGCCTTTTTTGGATATATGCCCAGGAGTGGTATGGCTGGATCTTGGGGAAGCGCTATTCCTAGTTGTCTGAGAAAGTGCCAGATTGATTTCCAGAGTGGTTGTACAAGTTTACATTCTCACCAGCAGTGGAGAAGGGTTCCCCTTTCTCCACAACCTCTCCAGCATGTGCTGTCACTTTCATCTTGGCCATTCTGATGGGTGTAAGGTGAAATCTCAGGGTTGTTTTGATTTGCATTTCCCTAATGGCTAATGAGGTTGAGCATTTCTTTAAGTGCTTCTCTGCCATTCGATATTCTCTGCCTCTACAGAGAATTCTCTGTTTAGCTCTGTTCCCCATTTTTTAAGTGGATTACTTGGTTTGCTGCTTTTCAGCTTCTTTAGTTCTTTGTATATACTGGATATGAGTCCTCTGTCAGATAAAGGGTTGGTGAAAATTCTTTCCCAATCTGTAGGCACTTGCTTTGTTTTGATGACGGTGTCCTTTGCTTTGCAGAAGCTTTTCAGTTTCATGAGGTCAACATAAAACCAGACACATTAAATCGGCTAGAAAAAAAAGTGGGGAATACCCTAGAACTCATTGGTACAGGAGAAAACTTCCTGAACAGAACACCAACAGCACAGGCTCTAAGAGCAACAATCAATAAATGGGACCTCATGAAAAATTATTAAAACAAGCATAATATTAGGATAATGTGATGCTTTATCAAATTAGAAAAAAGCAAATATATCAAAATAGATTATTGAGAAAAAGAAAGCATATCATTTAAAGTTATTACAATATTTTTCATAATATTATTTCATAATCTTTTTTATTAACTCAGAGAATGTAACATGTATCAAAATAAATGAAATGATGAACAAAATGAATAATGAATAAAAATAAAGGTAAATTTACCCTACAAGAATTCCAGGGTAAAAACCAGTATCATCCAAGAACTTGTGGCAAAACTAGGAAACCCACCCACAATGTCCAATTGAGAGGATACCTTCTGGTACGCAGAGACCCAGTGGTTACAAATGTGGGCCTAATTTTTATCACGCCAGGTGCTTGGGCCCCAGCCTGGGGCCTCCTGTCAGTAGGTACCTACTTAAGCAACCCCAGACACTGATCTAAGGCTCAACCCAGTTCCTTAGGGAGACTAGAAAGACACCCGTGCTTACAGGTTCTCTAAAACGGCTACACCCAGCAAGCACAGTGCCTGCGCTCACTAACATATGAGCAAGAAAGCCTGGGACAGGGCACCTGACTCCAGGACTTTCCTTACCAAAAGAAGGATCCTTGAAATCCTGATGAAACCATTTGGTTCCCAGGATCAAACATCTAAGATGAAGCACAGGCAGTCCCCTGAGAATCACCTGCCAGTTCGAAATCATTTTCAACATTCTAAGATGGACTCCTGCTGGAATATCCAGCTTCCTGCCCAAGGCTCTTTTCACACCCAGTGGGCAACAGGATCTAACAGCCAAAGATAGTGACAATCAGATGGCTAAATGTCAGCATAAAAATACAATCCACAAAGCCAGAAAATTATGGCAGCTCCAGAATCCAGTTATCCCAAGGCAAGCAGCCCTGGATATACTAACAAAACTGAAACACAAGAAAATGAACTTAAATCTATGCTTATGAAGATGATAATGGAGAAAATGAATAAAATATCTAAAGAAGTACAGGAAGATACAGTCAAACAGTTTGAGGCCTTTAGAGAGGAGATAATTAAATCACTGAAAGAAATACAAGAAAGTTCAAACTAATAAGTGAAGGAATTGAACAAATCATTTAATGAAAGACAGGAAAATACAAACAGGTTAAGGAAATTAACAAAACAAAACTATTCAAGATCTGAACATGGAAATGGAAACACTAAAGAAAGCACAAACTGAAAAAAATCATGGAGAGGAAGAACTTAGGAAAGAAAACAGAAATGACAGAGGTAAGATTCACAAACAGAATCACGAAATAAAAGAGATTGTGGAAAGAACCTCAGGTGTAGAAGACACAATGAAAGAAATTGATGCATTCTTCAGAGAAAATGTTAAATACAAAAAATTCCTGACACACAAACATACAAGAAATCAAGGATATTATGAAAATAAGAAACGTAAGAATAATAAGAATAGAAGATAGAGAAGATTCCCGGTTCCAAGTACAAGAAAATATTTTCAACAAAATCATGAAAGAAAAATTCTCCAGTCCTAAGAAAAGGATGCTTACAAGCCAACAACAGACCTATAGAACCTCAAATAAAATAGACCATAAAAATAAAATCCTCCTTCTACATAATGATCAAAACACTAAATGGACAGAAGAAATAAAATATATTAAAAGTTGCAAGGGCAGAGCCTTTCAGAGGCCCTCTGTGGCAGGTTCCTAATTTGTTTCCTGTCTTCTTCTTCTTCTGATGTCCATCCTCTTTGCCTTTTGAGATCTTGATTAGTTTCTTTAGATGTACAGATTTTAGTAGGTTTATCCTATATTATATGTCTATATGAGTGAGTATATACCATGTGTGGCTTTCTGCTTCTGTGACAGCTCAATCAGGATGATCCTTTCCAGTTCCCACCATTTACCTGCAAATTTCTTGATTTCCTTACTTTTCACTGCTGAGTAATATTCCAATGTGTAGATGTACCACAGTTTCTGTATCCATTCTTCAGTTGAGGGCCATCTGGGCTGTTTCCAGCTTCTGGCTATTACAAATAAGGCTGCTACAAACATGGTTGAGCAAATGTCTTTATCAAAGGAGATGCTGAGACTTATGGCTAACTGTTGGGCAGAGTGCATGGAATCTTATGAAAGAAGTGGGAAATAGTAAGATCTGGAGAGGACAGGAACTCCCCAAGGAGATCAACAGAACAAGAAAATTTGAACACAGGGGTCTTTCCAGAGACTCATATTCCAACCAAGTACCAGGCATGGAGATAACCTAGAACCACTGCACAAATGTAGCCCATGGCATTTCAGTGTCCAAGTGAGTTCCATAGTAATGGGAACAGGGACTGTCTCTCACATAAACTGATTGGCCTGCTCTTTGATCACCTCCCCCTGAGGAGGGAGCAACCTTACCAAGCCATAGAAGATGACAATGCAGCCACTCCTGATGAGATCTGATAGATTAAAATCAGAAGGAAGGAGAGGGAGACCTCCCCTATCAGTGGACTTGGGGAGGGGCATGGGTGAAAAAGGGGGAGGGAAGGTAGGATTAGGAGGGGAGGAGGGTGGGATTCATGGGGGGATACAAAGTGAATAAAGTGTAATTAATAAAAGTCAAAAAAATAAAAAAGTAAAGAAATAAAACATGAAAAAAAGTTGCAAGGGGAGAAGACTTAGTAACTCATAATGGCAAAACTATCAGAATCACACCTGACTTCTCAGCAGAGTCCATAAGAGAAGGGCCTGGGCAGACATCTTGCAAATCCTAAGAGACCACAGATGCCAGTTCTGATGCCATATCCAGCAAAGCTTTCAATCACCATTGATGGAGAAAACAAGATATTCCATGACAGAACCAAATTTAAGGAATATCTATGCACAGTGTACACACTGAGTCTTACAGAAGATACTAGAAGGAAAATTTCCACCTGGGGAAGTTAACTACACTCCAAAAAACACAGGATATAAGGAACTTCACTACAGCAAACCCAAAACATATTACACTACAGCACATAAACGTATTATGTCAACCAACACCAAAACAATAGGAACTAACATTCACTAGTCATTAACATCACTCAACATCAATGGGCTCTACTCTCCAATAAAAAAGACACAGACTAACAGAATGGAATCATAAACAGGACCCATCATTCTGCTGCATACAAGAAACACACTCAGCCACAATATATAGACATTACCTGAGAGTAAGGGCTGGAAAAAGGTTTTCCAACAAATGGACACAGGAAGCAAGCTAGAGTAGCCATTCTAATATCTAATGAAATAGACTTTCAACCAAAACAAATCAAAAGAGATGAGGAAGAACATTTCATACTCATCAAAGGAAAATTAGACCAAGAAGACATATGAATTCTGACCATTTATATCCCAATCAAAGGGCACCCACATTTGTAATGATACATTAATAAAGCTTTATCCCCAAACATTAAGAGTGGGAGATTTCAACACCCTACTCTCACCAAAGGAAAGGTCAACTAAACAGAAATTAAACAGGAATAATAACACTAACAGATGTCATTAATCAAATGGGCTTAACAGACACCTACAGAATTTTTCACCCAAACACAAAAGAATTTATGTTCTTCTCAGCACCTCAGGGAACTGTCTTCAAAATTGACCTCAACAGATACAAGCAGATTCAAATAATCCCTTCTATCCTATCAGACCACCATGAAATAAAGTTGGACCTCAACAGTAGCAGAAATAGCAAAAAGCCTACACACACATGGAAATTGAACAAGTGTCTATTCAATGACAACTAGGTCAGGGAGAAAGAAAGAAATTAAAGACTTCTTAGAATTCAATGAAAATGAAGGCACGACATACCCTGAATTATGGGACACAATGAAAGCAGTACTAAGAGGAAAGTTCATAGTGCTACGTGCCTTGAAATAAAGAAATTTGAGACATCACATACAAGCAACTTAGTGGCACACCAGAAAGGACTAGAAAAAAAGAAAGAAAGAAAGAAAGAAAGAAAGAAAGAAAGAAAGAAAGAAAGAAAGAAAGAAAGAAAGAAAAAAAGAGAAAAGAAAGAAAGAAGCAGACACACCCAAGATGAGTAGACAGCTGGAAATAAAAACAACAACAACAACTCAGGAATGATTCAATAAATTAGTCACAAAGAGAAAGAACAATTCAAAGAATCAACAAAACCAAGAGCTGGTTCTATGAGAAAATCAACAAGATAGACAAACCCTTAGCCAAACTAACTAAAAAGCAAAGAGACACTATCCAAATCAACAAAATCAGAATTGAAAAGTGGGATATAACTGCAGATACTGAGGAAATCCAAAGAATCATTAGGTCTTATCTTTAGTAGCTTATATGCAACAAGATTTTAAAATCCAAATGATTTTACTTGATAGATTTTACTTACCGATGTTGAATAAAGATTATACAAACAAATTAAATAATCCAATATTATTTATTGGATTATTATATAAACAAATTATATATTGTCTTATATAAAACAATTGGATTATTATATAAACAAATTAAATAATCCAATATTATTATAATCCTAAGGAAATAGAAGTAGTCATCATAAAAAAAAATTGGTTCCAACTCAGAATTCTACCAGACCTTCAAAGAAGAGCCAATACTCAGACTCTTCAAACTTCCAAAATTAGAAATAGAAACATTACCAAACTCATTCTATGATGCCACAGCACCTTGATATCTACAACACACAAAGACTCAACAAAGAAAGAGAATTTCAAACCAATTTCCCTTTTGAACGTTGAATCAAAAATACTCAATAAAATGTTCTCAAATGGAATCCAAGAACACCTCAAAGATATTATCCACCATGACCAAGTAGGCTTCTTTCCAGACATTCATGGATGATTCAATGTATAGCAATCCCTCAATGTAATCCACTATGTTAAAAAAAGGAAAGACAAACAACAACAAAAACATGATCCTCTCCTTAGATGCCAAAATATATTTGACAAACTCAAATACCTGTACATGTTTAAAGTCTTGGAAAGATCACATAACAATGTACATATCTAAGCATACCAAAGGCAATATAGAGCAAGCCTATAGCCAACACTATACTAAATAGAGACAAACTTAAATCAATTCCACTGAAAGCATGAACAAGAAAAGGCTGCTCACTCTCTCCATTTCTCTTCAACATAGTACTTAAAGTCCTAGCTAGAACAATTAAACAATTAAAGAAGATCAAGGGGATACAAATCAGAAAGGAAGAAGTCAAAGTATCACTATTTGCAGATGATATGATTGTATACATGAGTGACCCCAAAAATTCAGCCAGGGAACTCCTTCAGCTGATAAACACCTTTAGCAAAGTGGCTGGACACAAAATAAATGCAAAAAAAAAAATCAATAGCCCACCAGCATACAAAAGACAAACTGGCTGAGAAAGAAATTAGGGAAACAACACCCTTCACAATACCCACAAAAACATAAAGGATCTTGGCATAACTCTAACAAAGCAAGTTAAAGACTTGTAGGAAAAAAAAAACTTCAGGTCTCTGAAAAAAGAAATTAATGAAGATATCAGAAGTTGGAAAGATCTCCTATGCTTATAGATCTGTAGGATTAACATAGTAAAAATGCCATTCTACTAAAAGCAATGCACAGATTCAATTCAATTCCCATCAAAATATCAACATAATTCTTTACAGACCTTGAAAAAAAAACACAATTCTCAAATTCATATGAAAAACAAACAAACCAAAAACCCAGAATATAAAACAATCCTGTAAAATAAAAAATCTTATGAAGGTATCTCCACCCCTGATCTCATGCTGTACTGTGGAGCAACAGTAATAAAAACTGCATGATACTTTCATAGAAACAGACTAGTGAATCAATGCAGGAAAATTGAGGACCCAGAAATAAAGCCACATACCTATGAAAACTTTATTTTTCACCAAGAAGCCAAAACCAAACAATAGAAAAAAGATAGCATCTTCAACAATTGGTGCTATTCTAACTGGTTGTCTACATGTTGAAAAATGCAAATAGATCCATATTTATCACCCTGAATTGACTAAAGCTCAAGTGGTCAAAGATCTCAACATAAAACTAGATACACTAAATCTGTTGAGAGAAAAAGAGGGGAAGAGTTTTGAACTCATTGGCATAGGAGACAACTTTCTGAACAGAACACCAATAGCTCAAGGTATAAGATCTACAATTAATAAATGAGACCTCTTGAAACTGAAAAGCTTCTGTGAAGCAAAGGACACTGTCAATAGGAAAAAATGACAGCCTACAAACTAGGAAAAGATCTTTACCCATCCTACATCTGACAGAGGAATAATATCCAAAATATATAAAGAACTCAAAAAATTAAACACCAACCAAATAAATAATGCTATTTAAAAATGGGGTGGGTACAGAGTTAAAGAGGGAATTCTCAACAGAGGAATATTGAATGGCAGAGAAACACTTAAAGAAATGTTCAATGTCCTCAGTCATCAGGGAAATGAAATCAAAAGGACTCTGAGATATCATCTTACACTCATCAGAATGGCTAAGATCAAAAACTCAAGTGACAACACATGTTGATGAGGACGCGGAGAAAGAGGAACCCTACTCCATTGTTGGTGGGAGTGCAAACTTGTACAATTGCTTTGGAAATCAATGGGACACTTTTTCAGAATATTGGGAATAGTATTACCCCCAGACACAGCTATACAACTGTTGGGCATGTACCTGAAAGATGTTCAATGATACAAGGACTTTGCTCAACTATGTTCATAGCAGCTGTATTTGAAATAGCCTGAAACTGGAAACAACTTGGATGTCCCTCAAAGGAACAATGGATATAGAAATTGTGGTGCATTTATACAATTGGAATACTACTCAGCTATTAAAAACTAGGAAATAATGAATTTGCAATCAAATGGATGGAACCAGAAAAGATTATTTTTAGTGAGGTAATGAAGAATGAGAGAATCACAAATGGTATATACTCACTTATAAGCAGATCATACCAAATCCACAGACCTAAAGAAGCTAAATAACAAGGAGTACCATAGGGAGGATGCTTAATTTTAATTCAGCAAGGCAAATAGCCTAGACACTGGAAGCAGTTGGAGAGAGGGAACAGGATAGGAGCCTACCATAGATGTCCTCTGAAAGAATCCACTCAGCATGGGATTGAAGCAGATACTGAGACTCATAGCCAAACTTTGGGCAGCTCACAGGCAGTTTTATGAAAGTTTGTGGTAATAGAAGGACCCAGAGGGGACAGGACCTTCACAAGGAGATCAACAAATTCAACAAATCTGGGCCTAGAGGGGCCTGTAGAAACTGATGCACCAACCAAAGTGTAATACATGAAGAGGACCTAGACCCCTTGCTCAGATGTTGCTGATAGGAAGCTCAGTCTCCCTGTGGGTTCCCTACTAAGGGAAGCAGGGATTATCTCTGACAAGGACTCTATTACCTGCCCTTTGATCACTTCTTCCTTGTTGGGCAGCCTGGCCAGGCCATGGAGGAAGAGGATCCAGGCAGTCTTCATGAGGTTTGAAAGGCTAGGGTTATATGGTAGGGGAGGAGGTCTGCCCCTTTCTGTTTTTTAGGAGAAGAGAATAGAGAAGAAGAGGGAGGAAAGTAGAAGATGGAGGAGACAAGGAAGGGGTTATAATCAGGATATAATATGAATATATTATAAAAATGTAAAAAAATAAAAATCAAAAAATCTTTGTAGGCTTAAAAAACAATGGAAGGAGTAGCTTGCACTATCTGACAACAGATAAAAATAGAGCCTTGGTTGATATATGTACAGAAAGCACGCCGTCTATCAAGTATTTGCATGAGGATTGTGTCTAGGTATATTATATGAGAATGATGATAATGCAAACAGAAGGATATAATAACCCAAAGTATAAACTAATACATTAAGTGGTCCTCCAAGTTTCAGCTTCACAGATTCAACTCTCAACCACCAGTGTGTTGCAGGAAGCAGTTACTTACTGGTGAAGTCATAGGGTTCTGCCAGTAGAATTGTTATTATTATAAGATTAAGGAAGAGCTCATTATTAATTCAATCACAGAGGAGGCTATTTATAACCCAGAGGAAATTATTAGATATTTTAATAGTTGGCATCCTCTTTGATGCTTCGTGATTTTTATTTTGTGAGCACCAGCCAACTAACTGAACCAGAAAGTACTCACTGCTTTAAAATGTGTAAAAAAGGATAGCTGAGTTAATTGATCAGGAAAAAAAAAGTATAATTATAAAGTAATGGGAAACCAAGAGCTTCTAGACATTCCTAGCTAATTTATGATAACGTGTATGGGAATCCAATAATGACAGATATTTTTTGAATATTGGTAAAATGTTACATATCAGAAACTCTTGAAAGAGTTATACTTAATAGAGAAAACCCAAATGATCCAATTTCTTTGCAGGAACAAACAGAAACAGCCACTCTCATTATTACTAAAGCAACAAGGAAAAAACAAAGCATGTAGTGAAACATGGATCTCCTAAGAGTTCTAAAAGGCAGAATAAAAGATAGAAATATTTGCACTGTTTTGGACAACTAGATAACAACCTTCTCTGCAAACCACAAGGGATCAATAACACTTTGACCAATTTTGTTGAACTAACAGCAGGCCTAATTATAAAATTCAGCATTTATTCTCTGAAAGTATATGAATGCATATTAACTGGATGATGAATATGAATACCACATATTAGCAAAAATAAAAGCAAAAAATCTATCATATTTATCAAGTTCATAAAATATCTGGAATGTATTTTATGTATTGTATAAGTTCTTCAAGAGTAAAACTCAAAGAAATAAACTATAAAATATGTTAAAAGCATATAGGATTTTCCTGGCCAAGATTGTATGATATTATTAGATATATACCTATTGCCTTCAAATTAATTTATCAATTAAACAAATTAGTTTCATTGTCTAAAACTTTAACAGTATTTCTAAATTGCTTTGAAATAAAAAAAAATCTATATTATCACATTGAAACCTGACTTATAGAAATGCTTATATTTTTAACACAAAACAGCTTACCTATTTTGTAATAAGACCATGAAGACAGAGAAAAATGATTTCAGTTTACACAAAAAGCACATAGACCCCGATTTAAAGGTCTCATTACAGGATCAAGTAGAACTTTCTCAGTTTGGTCTTTAATCTTAATTTGTCAACTGTTGAGAATCTTCTACAAGCTGGTAAGACTTATTATGAGACTGTTCCTTGTTAGCCCAGCTCAGCAATTGTAGAGTTCCTGAGAAATCTGTTAAAATGAAAAAATCTTTACTGCATGCCTATCACCCAGGGAATATTCTTACTGGTGAAGAGAATATTCATGATCACAAACTCATAACTGGGTTGGATTTAGTTGGGAGTTTCTTTATAACCTCACTTGAGCTGATTCACATTTTTGCAGGCACTTCAGTTTATTTGCTGAGGTGATTGTTGTAATCAGGCATCTTCCATAATTTCATAAGGCTGGTTCAGGTTGCCTCATGTGGCAGAGTGTGCAAAACATTGTTAAAAGCAGGGTATACTAGGCCTTTACAGGCTCAACCTACAATATACATGCTTTTGTCTTTATGGTCAAATCTGTCAAGAGATACAAGACCAGGAGAATTTGTGGTGATTTTTGCATTTCACCAACATCCTATCTAAGCAGTTATTTTATTCATATATGGTGTAATGTATCTGATTCATATCCATGAGAAATATCTAAGTGGTTATTAAATGAATCACTTGTGGTAACAGGAAGTTGAAAGGATCTGTGAAAAACGAAAAGGTGCAGACATGAAGACAAACTATATAAGAAAAAATGCAGTTAGAAGAATTCCTATTTAACTCTAAAAAAAAATTAACTGTGAAATTTGTAGGTAAATAGATGGAACTAAAACATATACTAAGTGAGAGTACCCAAGCCCAGAAAGATGACTGGCACGTGTATTAGTTTACTAATGGAAGCTGATCCTGAATCTTTAGGTATTAAGAACAGCTCCCACCCCTCATAAACAAAGCATCTCTATTTCTCTCTACATATTTCTCTCTCGTGGTCGCTTTCTCTGTCGCTCTGTCTCTGTGTCTATCTCTGTCTCTCTCTCTCTTTCCCTCTCTCTCTCTCTCTCTCTCTCAGCAGATGGAGATCATATAGAAACCCACAACTAGTCAAAATGCAGAGATCAACTGGAAACAGGCCTATAACACAACACCTACACCTAAGGCTCAGTTTGAATAAGAATTAAAAGATTGTAAGAGCCAGAGAACCAGAAACTCTGTTGCAATATAGTCTAAAGCACAACAAAACAAAAAATATGATGGGGAGGAAGGAGGAAGCTGTGGACATGGTAGGGGGAGTTGAGGAAGGAGTGAGGAGGTGAATATGATCAAGATGCCTTGTATGAATATTGAATCATAGTTCAAATAAATTTGTATTAAAATAATACAAATTATTTGAAGTGATAGATCTTTAGAAGGTAATAGGTAGTGAACATAATGCAATGTTGTCACAATTTCAGCTAAATAGGATTGGAATCAGTTGTTGAGAAAGGGAGGCAAGGCTCCCATGTTTTCAAGTGGAAGGATCTGCTATAGTAAACAGCTCTGATATTTACAGGGCCACTGGCTGAATTGTGTGTCGATTTTTTCCCTTTGTGCATGGATTCAAAACCACTATGCACTTTCCACCTTTGCATTCGTAGCTCATGTTCTCTCTCTATTCTCTGACTTCCTTAGTAGCACATAGTGTGGTTATTTTTTCTTTAAATTGATCTCTTTCCTAAAAGTAAAACATTTCCTAGAATACGATGCTATTGTATGTTGCCTTTCATTCTACTTGTAACATGCAATTGTTTATTTGGAGATGTTTAGATGACCATACTGTTTACATTTTATGGATTCAGCCTCCCTGTTTGCATAGAAGAAACATCTTCATCTTCACAGCAGACTTCCTGATCTTCCTGCTGCTTCTTTTTTTTCTTTTTTTTTTTTTTTTGAAAAAATATTTACTTTTTTTTTATTTACTTTTTTTTCCCTTTTTATCCCAATAGTAGCTCTCTCCTTCATCCCCTTCTAATCCCACCCTCCTTCCCTCATCTTCTCCCATGCCCTTCCCCAAGTCCACTGATAGGGGAGGTCCTCCTCCCCTTCCCTCTGACTCTAACTTATCAGGTCTCATCAGGACTGTCTGCATTGTCTTCCTCTGTGGCCTGATAAGGCTGCTCCAGGGGGAGGTGATCAAAGAGCCAGCCACTGAGTTCATGTCAGAGACAGTCCCTTTTCCCCTTACTAGGGAACCCACTTAAACACTCAGCTGCCTTGGGCTGCATCTGTGCAGAGGTTCTAGGTTATCTTCAAGCATGGTTCTTAGTTGGAGTATCAGTCTCAGAAAAGAACCCTGTGCCCAGATTTTTTGGTTCTGTTGCTCTCCTTGTGGAGCTCCTGTTCCCTCCAGGTCTTTTGGTCTCCCCATTCTTTCATAAGATTCCCTGCACTCTGCCCAAAATTTGACTATGAGTCTCGGCTTCTTCTTTGATACACTGCTGGGTAGAGTCTTTCAGATGCACTCTGTGGTAGGCTCCTGTCCTGTTTCCTGTTTTCTCCCTGGCCTTAAAAATCTTTCCAAAGATCTCATTCACAGTTCTCCCTGAGCCTTAGGTTTAGAGGTAGTGTTGCAGAATTTGAATTTGGACACCTCACAGCCCTCTACATTTTGACCAGTTGTTGATTTCTATATGACTTTTGACTGCAAAAAATAGGAGCATCTTTGATGAGGGTGAGAACCAGACTTACCTGTGGTAAGTCTAAAGATAAATACTTAGAATGGTGTTAGAAATTCTATTAGTTTAAAAAATGTAATGTCGCATGACCTAAGCAACTACAGGTATTAGGCTAGGTTTACAGCACCAAGAATAAATTTCCTTTTATTTAATTGGCCTTAAGTACAATTACATAACTGCTGTTTTTCCCCAAGTTAAAAATGTCATTAGTGAAAGTTTGGGGACATTGTTGTTCTGGAAATTGTGGTACACTAGATTTACAGCTTGGTAGGTCTGCTGATTACTTAATGGAAGCCGGCGTATCAACTTTGACAGTTATGAGCACTAGCCCCCAAGGGAGAGGCTTTCAGGATAGGCACAGCTCAGTTCCTCCACCTTCTGTGTCCTGAGCATATGATGCTTGCTGCAGAGTGGTCTTACTTTTTCATTTTACTTGTTGTACCTTTTGGTGTTCTGCCTGCATGTTCTTGTAAATACCACTAGCATGCTTCCTGAGGGCTTTTAGAAACAACCTTAGTGTTATTTGTTTCTCTCTCCCTTTTATTCCTCAGCATTGCTCTTTTCCATTTCCAGTTAAATTGTTTGTTTCAATTCTCATATTGCTGACATCGCTGTCCAATTACTCTCCTCTCATGAGCTCCTTTAGTACCACTATGATCAGACACCGGTAATTGATACATAAATGCAAACTCTGAATACTTTTGAGGTTGTTCATTTGTACATGTGTTTAGAGCTGACCGCTTGGGATAAGATGACCTATTAGGGTTTATCCCTGGAGAAGACAGATTCTCCCTTTCTAAATAGTCATTAATTACCTGTTTGTGAATCCTTAAAATATATACATATTAATACATTGAATATTATGTCTACATATATGCATATATACATTTACATATATATATATATATACACAAACATGCATACACACATACATATATATGTGTGTTTCTATGGGTGTATCTGTGTATGTTTGATAATGTTCAACCCAAGAGCATACACTACCTAACAAATAATCCAGTGTCAAAACTGGGAAATCTCTATCATGGTGGTCAAGGTAGACCAAGAGACTCACAAACAGTATACACCATTGCTGTTACCCATGCTGCTTCTCAGAACTATTAGGTAGTATCTGTGTGTGTGTCTGTGTGTGTGTGTGTGTGTGTGTGTGTGTAAGTGCATGTGTATTAAGAGCCCATGAATTTCTGAGGGTAATGGAGAAACAATGGAGGAGCTGGGAGAGAGAGAGGAAATGATGTAAGGGATGTAAAAACAGCATTCAAGTTAAAAAAACGATCAAACTATTAAATTACAGTTTTGAGTTTTCACCTTCCCAGATTACTTACTGAGTTTTCGTAGGTCCCAAACACTGATTATGTGTTGGCAGCGAACAGTGGCTGTTTGAAGGAGGGCCACTCTCTTTGAAGGTGGTCTCTGGTCGGCTTCCTATGTTCTAGTGGATGAATGCACATCAAGGGTTGTGTAGGCAGCAGTAATTGGAATTAGTGAGGTTTTAAAGAAGAGTAAGGAAGAGGAGGAAGAAACACGCAGGTTGAAAGCTGCTGTGCTACATCTTCAGAGCACTATCTTAAATACTATGGTTTTCATTTTTAGCAGACAGCATAATTTGAAAGAAATATGTCTTGATATATGTCAAAGTATTTTATTTATTGTATCTCAGGATGATATAGCATTTAAAATTGTGTCTACGTAAATTATACTCATGTGTGTAAATATATATGCATACAATGTATGTTGTACTGTTTCTCTTTCATTCTAAGCTTCCTAACACAAGTGAGAAAATAAAATGCATCTTTCCTCTGATTTTTGAGAACTCACAGTGAAATGAATTTATGCTATGCATAAAGACATCCATTACTAGTTTTTTTTTTTTATTTTTTCTTTTTCAAGAAGAAGAAGAAAATAAGAGGGTCACTTTAAATTTTCTCCGCATATATATCAATTCTAAGAGTATTCCTTTATATTGCTATTAGGCTTTATTTTCCTTTTGTCTGAGATATGCAAGAAAGAGAAATGATTTTTCCAGAAGAAGATTGAGAAAAAATTGCTATTGTAATGATAGGGTTATTTGAGAAATGTACTGTGCTCTATTTATTTTTTGATCTAGGGCATTGCGCTTATCCTAGCTGTGATTCAGGGCTATTAAGAAAGATTATTCTGTAAAACTGGAGGCAAATGCTAGGCCAAGCTTATAATGAGAGTCATTAGGAGGTGCAGGGAATCTTCGTGGCTCCTTACCCTGAGGAGCTTCTGTTGGGGTAAAGCTATGACTGACTGAGCAGTGTGACCCATTCTGGTGGGTTTACCCTCTGGACTTGATGCTCTTTTGTAGGACCAGTTCTTAGCCCTTAGTAGTTAAAGTTCTAAAACATATTTGACAACTTATCATCTGTCACATGTAGAACCTAGATTATTTTTTTCTCGTTAATTTATTTATTTATTCACTTTATTTACAGATCACAGCCCCCCTCTCCTCTCATTCCAGTCCCACTCTCTTCCCCTAGTCTGCCCTCCCCTTATTCCAGTGAAAGGAGTTCTTTCCATGTGCTATCCCTCTCTGCCACTTCATGTCACATCAGGACTAACTATGCCCTCTTCCACTGAGGCTAGACAAGGCTGCCCACCTAGGGAAAATGATCCAGAAGCAAGCAACTGCTTCCATGTCACTGACAATCCCTGCTCCAGTGGCTAAGGGACACGGTTTAAGACTGAGCTAGCTGAACTTTGGCACCAATTAAAAAAAATGGGGTACAGAGTGAAACCCAGACTTCTCAACAGAGGAATTTTTAATGCATGAGAAACACTTAAAGAAATGTTCAACATCTTTAGTCATCAGAGAAATGCAAATCAAACCGACTCTAAGATCCAATCTTACACCAGCCAGAATGTCTAAGACCAACAAGTGACAGGACCTGCTGGCAAGGACGTGAAGAATGAGGAACACTCCTCTGTTGGTGCGAGTGCAAGCTTGTACAACCACTTTGAAAATCAATCTGGTGCTTTCTCAGAAAACTGAAAATAGTCCTATCTCAAAACCCATCTAGAACCTAGATTTTATACACATATATGCACACACGCACGGGCGCGTGCACACACACACACATACACACACACACTGCATGCATGAGAGTGGAAGTATTTGGGAAAACAGAAGATACTAGTAGAGAGGAAGCAGATATAGGGGGGTATTATGGGATGAATAAAGTCAAAGTTCTTGTTGTAACTGAGCAGAATATCACTGTGAAAACTATCTCTGGCTGCAATGACTACATCTCTGGGGTGAACAGCAGGCATCTGTGGGTGAGAAGAACAGGCAGCACTTGTTGGCTGATCCACAGGGAGAGTATCTTTTTCGGAGTTGCTTCCTGGAGCGCCAGAGAATCCCAAGCTGGATAGAGCTTAGTAATTATGTCAGTAACAGCAATCATGTGGGCCCATAAACTTTTAACTTTAAATCTTTTGTAATCTATATTTGTATATGTCACTTTAGTTGGCCTTTAATTTAGCTTAATTAAGTAACAGAAATGAGCGACTTAATTAAAATTACAACTGTAAGTGACAACCTGGAAACTGTCTACATGTAAACATGAGACACAAAGAAGGATGACTTAAATCTAACCTGGACAGAAGTGTAAACTGTGATACTCACTTGGTATAATCCAAGTTCCAGTTGTTATAATCAAAGTATAATGATTCATCTTATTTGCTTACACACTTAGGTCCTGGTTTGATTCAATATCTTTATTCACACAATTATCAAAACTACTACTTACATACAAAATGTTATTTGTGTCATATCTTTGACCATAGGAACATTTTTCTGGAATTGACAATTTATTCAAGTTGCTTTTAAGCATTTTTTTTCAGTCTGCATTTATCTAAATATAGAATTAGGGTTATGGCTCAAGGCATTACACATGTATCTTAAGATCATGGACAGATTGATGAAATCTGTCTGTGTGGATCCATCAAAAGAGAGCAAAAGATAATATAAAATATTTATTTTACAATTTTCTACTTTAGGTCAGAAACTCCTTAGAACTGCATTCTCAATTTAAGTTTTCTGTTTCTATTTAATCTCAAGATAACTGTCTTCTAGGATATAAAGGAAATCTACCCGGCAGTTTTAAAGACTACATGAAAACTGTATACATATATACATGCATATGTTTATAACCATCATGAGGACAATCCATTCTAAAAACTAAAATGTTTAAAATTTTAAAACATTTCAGTTCAAATCCAGATGGTACCAGATACCTTAAAGACTAATTAGTCTGAATAAAGAGAAATACAAAATCTTACATTCAAAAAACATTAATGCATAAGGAACTCTGGTGTCTTAGGTATAGATATTAATGAGAAACTTATTAAATTGATGACTTATGCTATTAATCATACAAACACGTATGGGGCTATGAGTGAATATGTAAGGAGACTGACAATATTAACAAATGATATAAAGATGTGCAACATTTTCATGTCATCTTATTGTGATCCAAAGATGAAAAGAATATTGGAGATCCAGGGTTTAAGTTTTCCTCAAAATTGATAAAAAAGATGAACTGAAGTTTCCCATGTTCCTTACAAATTGCTACAAAATTGCACAGGTGAAGCGGCCCTGTGAGGACAACCATGACCATTTTTGTTGATAGCATATCTACTAAGAAAATCTTACTCTACCCATCATAGAACACGACTCAAGTATGAAACGGTACCAGAGTACTCAGTAATTATTCATTACTGCAATTCTCTCTCATTTTAAGATCATACACGATTTAATATACACTGTACAAACAGGGGAATCTTAAAAGTTAATGTCTTCAGCTTGGTGATCTGTGATGATTGTATCTCAAAGTAGCAACACCTATAGGAACATGACATAGGTATTTCTCTGTAACCTTTACATTTGCCTGCAGTTTTTGTTTTTGTTGCCAAACTCTACATTCTAACCCTTTCTTCTGAAGATAAAGGCTTTTATTTCAGGTATTCTGTTATTAACTTTCCTAGAATTGATACAAAAGGCTTTATGAGGCCAGGGTTATCATATGTAGCCTCTTTTAGGTCAGCACTTACAGCCTGATTTTTATCTGTTGCTTACAATGAAGAGTAAGTCTAGAAGCACAGCTGTATTTGTACATGCTGTCTTTCTTGATTCCATATTTAGTAGACTGCAGGGTGGATAGATCTTGTTTACATGTTCATAAATTTTGTCATAAATATTTTATTGCCTTATATGTAACTCAGGTTTGCTAAAAGACAAACATTGTGGAGGCAAAAGTAAATCTTATAAAAGTGCTCTAACAATCCTTTTTCCTTCTATTAGGTTGCCTTGTCCAACCTTGATGAGCCCTTTTGCCTTGTCCTATTGGTTTGTCTTATTTGGTTGTTGTCTTTTGGAGGACTGCTCTTTTCTGAAGGTAGACAGAGGGGGTGTGGGTCTCAGGGAGAGCAGAGGCTGGGGGAACCTGGGAGAAATGGAGGGATGAGAAACTGTGTTCAGGATGTATTGTAGGAGAAGAATCTATGTTAATAAATAAAAAATAAAAGTAAGAAATAAAAAATTCAAATCACATCACTGAAAAATACAGAAATGTCTCAGAGATTTTTTTTCTCCTTTATCTTCTCAAGAAAGCAAGAAAATGTTCACCTGTGTTACTGTCCTCCAAAATTCCAGAAACTGAAGTAACTTTCAAATGGTATTATTTCAGTTTTTGTTCTGTTTTGTTTTTCTGTTTGTTGTTTGGTTGGTTGGTACGAACTATGAGAAGTTATAACAAAAGTCCTATAGAGGGCACTGACTGCTAGTGAGAATCTAGAAAAATGAATGAAGCAGTTCTGTGTTGATCATGGCTACCCCAACACCTTTGACCATCAAGAATACGAGTGGTCATTTAGCTCATACCATCATTAGTCACTTGAAAGCTCTGAGGAAAAGAAAAACGTACCTTTTCTCCACTAGATGGGAGATGGGAAGACATTTATCAGTAGCTTTCATTTATCAGTAGTTAGCTTTCATCTCTTGTTCCCCTTCCACTCTCCCAACCTCCATTTACTGGATCTCACCTCTCCAGGGTCTTATTCTTGCTAACACCATTTGCATGATTTGTCCCCTGGGTTGCTGCTTGGGAAACAGAGACTTTGTGTCTGAAAGATAAAGAATGAGCAGCCACTGTAGCATGAAGACTGCCTTAACACAGGCTATCACTGTGGTCATCCATTAATGCAAGCACACGGTATACCTTTGTGAATCATTAACAACAAATTCTTGTTTGGAGAAAAAGATCTAAAAAATTATGGGAGAAATTGAAAAGATGGCCAAGATACAGTTGTTATACCTTATTAACTGATTTTAAGATTGCAAATTGATGCCAACATATTACTTTATAGAGAGTAACATCCTTTTCACATGTCTGTTACTTCCATATATGTGCTTCCTTCCCAATCTCTTATTTTTATATAAATTTTGTCATCCATTTTTAGTTTTCTTTCCTTGAATTCTGACTGTTAATCTGACTATTGTCTTCATGTTGAAATTTTCATTCAGTTTATATTTGTAAATTGGATTTGCTAACATTTATAATTTTTGGTACCTTTAATACTATAAGCTTAAATGATAATTCAAAAGAAAATAAATCAATAACTTAATTTTGTATTTGTTTACATTTATTTGAAAACATTTTCTTTCCTATCTCAAAAGAAAATTTGTTAATTTTTTTAGTTTTTACTTTTCTACTATATATTTACTGTTTTTTTTGAAAATTTTTTTATTAATTACACTTTATTCATTTTGTATCCCCCCATAAGCCCCTCCCTCCTCCCCTCCCGATCCCATCCTCCCTCCCCTTTCTGCATGCATGCCACTCCTCCACTGATAGGGGAGGTCTTCCTCTCCTTCTTTCTGATCTTAGACAATCAGTTCTCATCATAAGTGGCTGCATTGTCATCTTCTGTGGCCTGGTAAGGCTGCTCCCCTCTTAGGGGGAGGTGATCAAAGATCAGGCCAATCAGTTCATGTCAGAGGCAAGAAAATTTGAACACAGGGAACTTCCCAGAGACTCCTACTCCAACCAAGGACTATTAATGGAGATAACCTAGGACCCCTGCACAGATGTAGCCCATGGCAGCTCAGTGTCCAAGTGGGTTACATAGTAATGGGAAGAGGGACTGCCTCTGATATATTTACTGTTTTATGTTCATTGTTTGGATTATCTTTTATGAAAGTATAGTAAGAGCAGCAAGGAGAGTTCAAATGCAGGAGTCATAATGGGGTATCTCATTTTTTCCTTTCATTTTATTTTTAAATTGTTATTATTATTCATAATTTATTTATAATTTATTCACTTTGTATCCCAACAGTAGGTCCCTCCCTCATTTCCTCCTGGTCCTACCCTTCCTCCCTCTTCCCACCTCCCTGCATGTCTCTCTCCTTGTCCACTGATAGGGGAGGTCCTCTTCCCCTTCTCTCTGACCCAAGCATACCAGGTCTCATCAGATCAAGCTTGTCTGGATCCTCTTTACTGGTGGCCTACTAAGACCACCAAGACAGGGGGAGGTGATCAAAGAGCAGGCTACTGAGTTCATGCCAGAGACTGCCCCTGCTCCCCTCATGGAAAGAGTTGCCCGTGGGCTACATTTAAGCAGGGTATCTAGGTCCTTTCCATGCATGGTCCTTGCTTGGTTCTTCAGTATCTCCAGGCCTCCCTGGGCCCAGTTTTTTTTTGGCTCTGTTGAACTTCCTGTGGAGCTCTTATCCCTCCAGATCTTTCCGTCTTCCCCTTGTTTTACTCAGCCCAAAGTTTGGCTGAGAGTCTCACCATCTGCTTGGATACCCTGCTGGGTAGAGTCTTTCAGGGGCCACCTGTGGGGATCTCTTTTAATAGATTACCTGAGATGGAGGAGATTTTGTGACATGTCTGTGAGTCAGGGCGTTCCTGATTGTTCCTGATTCAGGGCTTGATGGAGGAAGCATTACAGAGAGGATATAGCATTACAGGAGAAAGGTGATATGAACTTGAGGATGTTGGGAAAGTGGAGAGGAGAAGTCCAGTTTGGTCATGGATATACATCATATGAAGTAAGTTTTCAGTGATGGTAGGCTCTCAGGTTTAGAATCTGTGAACTTGCTACTCCTGTACAGGATTAACTATGAGAGAAAAAAGAGACATATCTGCAGAGAGGCATAGCCTGCTAACCCTCTTGCCTTGGATTCTATTACCATTCTCGTCTAATAATTTTCTTTTTAATTTTTATTTTATTTAAGTTTGTTTACTTTACATACCAACCATGCCCCTCCCTCTTCTCCTCCCATTCCCACCTCCTTCCCTCTTCTCTCTTTTCTTTTTCCCCCAGGAAAAGGGAATCTCCCTCTATCCGTATCAATCCTTGCCAGCAAATCAAGTCACATTAGGACTGAGCATATCCTCATCCACTGAGGCCAGGCAAGGCAGCCCTCCTAGGGGAAAGTGATCTAAAAGCAGCCAATAGAATCTATGATAGAAACAGCTCCACCATGCCACTTGCCAGGCTATCCACATGAAGATCATGCTGCCCGTAGGCCACATATATGCAGGGGGCCTAGATCCAATCAATGCATGCTCCTTAGTTTATGTCTCAGTCTCTTTAAGACCCATGGGTTTGGATTAGTTGTCTCTATTGGTCTTTTTGTGGGGTTTCTATCTCTTCCCTGTCCTTCCATCTTTCCCCCAACACTTCTACAAGACCTCCAGAGCTCTGCCCCATGCTTGGCTGCAAGTCCCAGCATCTGACTAGATGTGCTGCTTGGTGGAACTTCCCAGATAATAGTCATGTTAGGCCCCTGTATGTAAGCATAGCAAAGCATCATTAATAGTGTCAGGGTCCGCTTCTCTACTCTACCATGCAGTGGGTCTCAGGTTGGGACAATCATTGGTTGGGCATTCCGTTAGCCTTTGTTTCCACTTTACCCCTAAACTTCTTGTAGGCAGTATAATTTTTGGATTGAAGGTTTTGTTGATGGGTTCTTGTTTCCCTCCTTCCACTAGTACTGCCTGGTAGAAGGTGGTCAACTCAGGCATCACACCCACCTTAGGAGTCTCAGCTAAAGTAATGATATACTCCCAGGAGCACACTCTGTTGCAGGACTCCAGATTCTCAGAGATGTCCCCCTCAGTTTCTGTTCCTTTTCCCAGCCTTCTCACCTCCCACCACCATTCTCTCCACATCTGATCTCCACTGTCATTTCCCTACCCATGCCATCTCCTACCCAGTTCCCTCTCTTCATCCACTTATGATGTCTATTCCATTTATCCTTCTGAGTGACATTCTGGCACCCTCCCTTGGGCCATCCTTGTTACTTAGCTTCTTAGGGTCTGCAGATTGTACTAAGGTTATCCTGTACTATAGGTCACTTATAAGTGAGTACATGCCATGTGTGTCTTTCTGGGTCTGGGTTAGCTCACGCAGGATGATCTTTTTTGGTTCTGTCCATTTGCCTGCAAATTTCATGATTTCTTTGCTTTTAATAGCTGAGTAGTATTCAATTGTTTACATTTACCACAATTTCTTTATCCATTCTTCAGTTGAGAGACATCTAGTATATTTCCAGATTCTGAATATTATGAATAAAGCTGCTCTAAACATAGCTGAACAAGTGTCCTTGTTGTATAGTGGAGTATTTTTGGGTAATTGGCCAGGAGTGTGAGAGATGGATCTTGAGGTAGAATTATTACCAGTTTTCTGAGAAAGCGCTAGATTCATTTCCAAAGTGGTTGTACAAGTTTGCATTCCCACCAGCAAAGGAAGAATGATTCCTTTTCTCCACATCCTCACCAATATGTGTTGTCACTTGAGTTTTTGATCTTAGCCATTCTGATGGGCTTAAGATGGAATCTTAGAGCTGTTTTGACTTGCATTTCTCTGATAACTAAGGACATTAAGCATTTCTTTAAGTGCTTCTCAGCCATTCAAGATTCCTCTGTTGTGAACTCTCTTTAGCTCTGTACCCCATTTTAAATTGGATTATTTGATTTGTTGTTGTTTAATTTCTTAAGTTCTTTGTCTGCTTTGGCTATTAGCCCTCTGTCAGGTATAGGACAGATGAATAGCTTTTCCCAGTCTGTAGTCTGTCATTTTGTTCTATTAACAGTAAAGCTTGCTTTACAGAAGCTTTTCAGTTTCATGAGATACCAAGTGTCAGGGGCTGAGTTAGAGCAGGGAGTCATCAGCAGCTAAGGGCCACTCCGGCTGGCATGTCAGATCCAAGAAAGACACATTGTGCATAGGAACACGGAAGGCCATGCCAGTGCACTTCCCATTCAGCTCTGGGATGACCTTGCCCACAGCCTTGGCAGCACCAGTGGATGCAGGGGTGGTGTTCTGAGCAGCCCCCCTCCCTGGAGGACAGAGAGCTCACAGAGAGAAGAGAAACCAAGTGTGGGAGCATCTCTGAGACCTACAGCCGGGCAGGCTCCTGGAAAGATATGGAAGTGACTTCAGTTGAGACCTCTAGTAGCTGGGGTCATGGAGACTGAAGAGGCCACTCTATCCTGACAGGACGCTCAGTGTAGGGAAAAGACCAACCCTCTCACATAAACTTCAACCTCACTCACACCTCTGTCTTAATCTTGAATTTAAACATCCATAAATATCTCCTCTGAGGACAAATAATGCAAACTCATTAGATTTTTTTTTTTTTTTTTTTTTTTAATGATGTTGACACAAAAACACAGCTTTTACCTCCAGAATAAGAGATAGTTCATTGTGGAACCAAATATTCTTAGGTTGTCCTAAATATCATTTTCTGAGGCAACAGAAAAGCCATATGTCAAAGCATTTTAAAAGTACTTCGGTGTGAACATTAGGTAAGTGGTTTACGGCAAAGTCGGGAAATCTCTGCTTTAAGCCTCATGCTACTTGTTGATCTTTTAGCCTCCTAGAAGTTAGGTGTCTGCTTGTATATCTCACGGGATTTACATAATCATCACAGTATTTTAGGTTACAATGAGACAAGTAGCAAATGGCTGCTTAGGTTATTAAGATAGCCTAGGGTAATTTGGATCTGGGCCTGTGATATTCTAACATTTATGAGTCCCATAGATCCTAACCAACCAAACAGTCCTGGGGAAGTATAATGAAGGTGGAATGTTTAATAGTTTCTCTCAGAACTACAGTTGACAATGATGAATCTCAAATAGATGCATATTATTTGATGTTAATATTGTCATTATTGTTACATATAAGTAAAACGTTATAGATATAATAATTTAATATGCTGAATATTTTACCCAGTAATTTAGATGTCAGTTTTATATTAAGTACAGTTTTTATATTAGCTCTGAACAAGAACTCATTGGGGTAAAATATTTATATTAAGATATTTACATCAAAAAAATGATTTATAAAATATAATTTCACCAAAGCCTCATCTTAATAAATTTGTATACTATAATTTGATCACATATAGTTTGAAAATTTTGTTTATTCAAGTGAAATACTATTGAAACACAACTACAAATTAACTATAGAACTCCTGAATTTTCACTTGTAGTAAGTTCAAAGCTCCCTAGGCATCAAATATGTTCATACAGGGTCTTTGGAATTAGAGAAATATTTTTCTCCTTTTGCTCTCTATCTTTTGTCATCTTAAACTTTTCTTTATACATCTACTTATTTGTCAATAAATTTGTTTTGGCTTTAATTCAGACTATCTAAAATCAAGGGTATCTTTTGAAAACAAATTTAATAAGGATTTATAATTCTACAAAACCAAAACACAAAATCTGAGCAGCCCATTCTCAAAATTACACCTGGCAAAGTAGTTAGCAAAGGTCAGTTGACAGCATCTGTTTTCTGAAAAGTGTGGAAAATAAAGCAACATAATTGTTTACCAGTAATATGTGAAAACAAGGTCATCCATAAAAAAGCATTTCTCCTAAGATTGGTATGAGCTAGCAATAAATGATCTCAGAATCTAACAGCTGGAAAATGTTAATCTTTGAGAACTTGAAACTTCCAGGGGAATTGAATAAAACATTCTAAGAGTTTTAGGTTTCCTATGCCTATAGTCTTCAACATAAAGGTTTCTAATGTTATCACAAGGACTGTAGTAAGCCATAAAACAGTATATATTGTGAATATTTCAAAAACTTAAAAATATTATTACACATAATATATAGTATATATTATACATATATATGTTAGTTCAGTCACAGAACTGCCCATACAAAAGCATGCAGTAGTGAATTGACCAAATCATGCACATATTAATTATTGCATTAAAAAGAATGAAAAACTTGTAATCAGTTTCATCAGTTTATAAATACTTGAGTGATTATACATGTACATACATTTATACATACATATACACACTTAAAAATATTTACACACACACACAAATATTAGGCTGTAAAGCCAGTTGTGCTATTACAGTCATGTTTGAAACTAAGGGCTAGGAATATAACCCAGTGATAGAACTCTTGCCTAGCATATGCAGGACCCTGAATTCAACTCTCAGTTCTTATGAATTGAGAAAAAATTAGGAATAGTTCAATTACTGGAAAATATCAAAACACTTAATTGCCTCAATGTCTTACCTTTTCATTACTATATAGCAAAACTATAGCAAAAATGCAAACGGCACATGGGACATATTTAAACAATGAAGCAGATAATGCCTTCAATGGATGCAGCAGCTGCTGTTGTTTGCTGCATTGGTGTATGGAACGGTGTCCTGGGACATTCCTGTACATCATCTAAGTAGAAAGGAGTATAAGAAGTATTTTGGAACCACGTTTAGAAGGACAAACTTTAGAGGAACATGGAAAGGCAGATACGCTGTGAGGAGCCTAAATCCACCTATCTTAGCAAGGCCTCAGAAAGAAGGAAGGGATCAAAATGTTACAGTAAATTCGATACTATGATGGAGCAGCTGAGAGTGGCCATTGTTACGGCAAATTCTACCAGAGTGGACTCAAGACTAGCCACAGGAGTATCATCATGGATTGTTGCAGCCATGAATCATCTGAAGGAATGGGCGGGCATGGGAGCATTAGCAGGCCTTCTGGTGTTGGTCGCCTTGGTTTGCCTGTGGTGTATATGCAAGATTAGAATCTCACAACAGTATAATGCAGCCATGATCAGTCAGGCCTTTACAGCCATTGAAGCAGGACAGTATCCCCAAGCATGGTTGGCTACCATAAAAAGCTAAAATGTTACGCTCAGGATGCGAGGCTAAGCACTGCACTCAGGGCCAGCCACTTTCGACCCAGAGAAGAGCATGTCTGATTGCATGCAGGTTGATGCCCCAGGTCCTGCCTCTGAGAAAAAGGTATCGGACGGGTCTGATGCTCTTTGGGTGGATGACACCTAAATGAACATTGGTACAAAGTCCCAATTTATTTCTAATATCTGAGATCAGACCTCTACTCTTGCCTGACGCGTCTAAAACCAAAAGGGGGGAACTGTAGAGAGCTGTGTAATGCCGCACCTTAAAGATGGAGCTCGTTTCTGCCTTCCACCTTCCCGATGGTGAGTGCTCTCTGTCACAAACAACTCCATATTTGGCTAAGGCTGAGGATCTGGCTTGCTTCCATGTATGTGGACCTATCTGCATTGCCCACGAGGCACGCTGGGGTTGGCTACTCAGAGGCTATTTTAAGCTGTGGGCTGGCTTTCCCCAGGGTCAAAGATTGTTCAAGGTTCCTGAATAAACTGCATTGAGAAGAACAAAACAAAACAAAACAACAAAAAAAAAAAGATCAGAAAGGAGAGGAGGACCTCCCCTATAAGTGGACTTGGGGAGAGGCATGCATGCAGAAAGAAGGGGAGGGTGGGACCGGGAGGGGAGGAGGGAGGGGCTTATGGGGGGATACAAAAGGAATAAAGTGTATTTAATAAAAGTTAAATAAAAAAATTTAAAAAAATGTTACGGTAATATCTCTAACCAACAGGGTAGACGGAAGCTGAGCAGGAAGGCTGAAAGAATCACTCTTAAGTTTCTGACTAGTTTTCCAGAAACAAAGGCAAACTGGGTTATGTCAGAATTTCCAGGGAAATCTACGAATATAGCATATTTGATTGAAGGCCAGTAGCTCTACAGAGGATCGTGGCAAGCAGTCCTCTTTGGCTCTTCTTTTGCAAAATTGACAATGAGATAAAGATTGAGAGAGGACAGCATTTAATCAAAATTACTTTAGAGAGAAATGTCTCTCTCTCTTTTATTTTCCTGGCTGCTGATTTGACTGTTCTCCATCTATTTCTGAAACTATTTTTTTCCTAACTTTAACAGATAATTATATCATTGTTGAGATCATACTGATGGCCTCTCTAAGTTGCCATATGTTATGTGAAACAGCGGTTCTTTTCATGCTGTGCCTTGCCCTGAGTGACTCTATTTTATAAGCTATTTTTTTTTTCACTGCATTCTGAGTATAAATTCAGAAGCAGGTTGACCCTGAACCTTGTTGAACATATAAACAACGCCATCTGTCTGGCAACACTCACAGGCTGAAGAAGATAAATACCCTTTTCCTGGCAGGAAAAAAAAATCTCACTTTAAATATATTAAGTTAATCTGGGATCATATGTGCACATGTCTGGAAAACCAGGACTGAGAAGTGAAGAAGTGGCAGAGTGTAAGGTGCCAACTCATTTGCATATTCCATGACTCCCATATAGACAGCAAAGAGCCATCAGAAAAAAAGAATCCTAAAAGTGTACATTAGTCAGGGTTCTATAAAGGAAAACAATGGACACACACACACACACACACACACACACACACACACATACAGTTATTAGAATGAGTAGAGGAATTTTAGTCCAGTAACACGGCTACTCTGGCAAAGGATCATATCCAAAGACATAGGTCTGTGTGATCTGGCTGGAATGCAGACATGCCACACACCTTTAATCCTTCTGGTTGGAATACACACACAACCTCAGTCCATAAATCTCAAAAATGACTTCTAATTGAGGGGCAGACAAAGTGACTGATCAGAGAAAGATTTGACAGATGAGTCAGAGATAAGATATGCCCAACACGCAGGAGAACAGTCAAGAAGGAGGGGCTACTTAAGAGCAATGCAGGGAGAGAGAGAAAGTTGAGTTTGGGTGCAGGTCAGCTGAATGCAGTTGCATTCAGTTGTTTATGTACATCAGTGCATTTCAGGTCCTGGAGTTTAGAGGCAGTTTTTCTAAGAAGAGCAATTAAATCAGAAGCAGAGAGAAGCCAGATTGAATCAGTCATCTTGTAAAGGACTGTGAGCCAGAACAGCTGAGTTGAACCAGCCAGCCAGAGTTCAGAAAGAGCTAGAAAGGATGAGCTTATTGAGCATTAAATCTCAGAGGCTGGAAATGTTCTAGGCCTAGGTTAGCAGGCAGAGGATGGAAGTTGAAGCCTTAAATATCTGAGCTTACAGATTAGATTGTATGGATGCCAGAAACTTCCAGGTCTAGCCTAGTTATACATAGAACAGAGATAGAAATGCTCTGGGCTCACCCCCAGCCATGTATTCATAAAGCATAGGTATGACTTTCATCTCATGCCCTCATCATGAAGAAATAAAAGCAATATTTACAAGAATGAATCAAAGGATGTCATCCAGACAGTCCTACAATGGAGTGGTTGAGAACATGATAGCTTATCAATGCAAGAGGTTATGTTTCTCTCATCAGTCTGTTAGCAAAGCCTGGAGGATTCCTGGACAACTGCTGGTCTTCAGTGGGTTTGGAATCATGAGGAAATAGGTTTTAAAATCAGGGAAGGAACACTTTTCCAGCAGAATGTATAAATTTACCAGAGGGAAGTAAAACAAATAGGCAGAAAGCAAAGTTTCCTCTTACAGTGTCATTTTGTCCATGCTGCCACTAAAGGATGCTGTCCACAGTTAGGTGTAAGTTCAGCTGATTCCAGTTGAAACAGATTGGGAAACCTTTAGGAAGTGCATCTTTGCTGGAGGAAGTGCATCCCTGGGAGAGAACTTCAGTGGTTTAAACCTTTTCCTGCTGTGTCCACTTCCTGTGTAAATACAGATATGTGACCATGCAGCTTCCTGCTCCTGCTGTCCTGCTTACACCTACACCGCTGTAATCGCTTTTAACCCTCTATTACCCTGAGCCAAAATAAACTTGGTCTTTTTACAAATTGCTTATGGTCATGGTATTTTATCACTGCAACAGAAAAGTAATTAATATGTTAGCTCCTAGGTTCTTGGGAGATTTACAGTTATTGACATGCTAAAATAAATGCTCTAAGTAAGTAGAAACCAAGGTCTTACAGCCATGAAGAAACCAAGCTGAACATGAACCAATAGATGGGAATGTAGGATCACTTTGATCAAGCTCAACAGGTACATTTTTTGTAATTAAGTCACAGATATAAGAATTTTTAGGGGTTTAACCTTAAAATTTATAAGTATATGACAAAAATAAAACAAAACTGACCATGGTTGGTTGAATATTGTGTCTTCTCCCTTTCTTAGTAAATGGGATAGATCTGTTGCTTCATTCTCAGAGCCTGGTAAAAGGGCTTTATATCTATGACAGCTAATGGTGAGGAAAGGGAGATCAGCCTGAATTATCCTGCGAAATACGGTGGTAATAATTTTAGGTTTTGTTGTATGTTGTTTGATTTATTTTGACCTGAGAAAGGGTGTCACTGAGTAGCTCAGGCTGGCCGGGAGCCACAAATCTTCTGGCTTTAGCCTCTGGAGTTCTGAAATTACAAAAAACAGAACTGTCATCAGCACAATGATAAATGTTCCTAAGAAATATATGAGGATGTAAAATAAGCATAGAAGAGGAAAAATCTACATAAAGACAGTGCAAGAGAAAGACAAGGATGTCTGTGACCACAGAGATTAGAGGAGATAAAGGATGGAAGATCCTAGACCCTCGGAAGGAAAGTGACCTTGCTAATACTTTTAGGGCTTCATACATCTGAGACAATAAGAAAATAACTTCGAGTGTTTCCATAAACCCAATTTATGGTGTATATGGTCCTAACAAATGAAAACGTTAATAAAATAAATGTATTGATTTTTTCTCCTGTGGCTTAAAGTTCACAACATCAATACATTAAATTTACCCATTCTTTCTTTTAGCCATACATAGAAATCATTTGATCATAAACTTACTTTGCAAGTACTATAACTGTTTTGTAATCAATTCATGAAGAATTGTGTAGGTACAGGCTGAGTCAATTTCATCAGCATATATGTCCACACCAAGAAAAAAAAAAGATCATGTCAATTTTACTTTCACAATTACTTTATTAGAACTACTCCAAACCCTGATAATTTTTGTCCTTGATTAGACCACTGTTACTTATTTCTCCTTTTTAGCTTTATAAGTAACCTAATTATTGTAGAGATTTTATGTGTGTATGTATAGTCATTGTTTCAGTTTATTATAACAAGGTTGTATGTAGTTCTTTTTCTTATTTATTTATTGATAGCCAGACTCTAGAAACAATCTAGATACCCCTCAACCAAAGAATGGATACAGAAATTGTGGTACATTTACACAATGGATTACTACTCAACTGTTAAAAACAAGGAAATCATGAAATTTGCAGGCAAATGGATGGTACTAGAAAAGATCATCCCGAGTGAGGTATCCCAGAAGCAAAGAGACATGCATGGTATATACTTACATACATAAGTGGATTTATTATATTATATATATTATATTATATTATATTATATTATATTATATTATATTATATTATATTATGATATATATATATATGATAAACAAACTAAAATCTACAAACCTAAAGAACATTAACTACAAAGTGGACCCTAGAAAGAAGCTTAATTCTCATTCAGAATGGAAAACAGGACAGATATCAGAAGCAGTAGAACAGAGGCAACGGGACAGGAGCCTACCACAGAAGTCCTCTAAAAGACTCCACCCAACAGGGTACCTGAATAAATTCAGAGACTCACAGCCAAACTTTGGACAGAGCACAGGAAGTTTTATGGAAGAAGAGTGAAATAAAAGGACCTGGAGGGGACAGGAACTTCACAAGGACACCAACAAAGCCAAAAACAGCAGGGCCCAGGAGGGGACTGCATCAACCAAAGACCATACATAGAGAGAGGACCTAGAACTCTTGCTCGTGTGCAGCCCATAGAAAGCTCAGTCTCTATGTGGGTTCCCTAGTAAGAGGAGAAGAGACAATCTCTAACATGAACTCAGTGGCCTGCTCCTTGATCACTTCTCCCTGGTGGAGAGACCTAGCTAGCCCACAGAGGAAGAGGATCCAGGCAGTCCTGAGGAGACCTGATAGGCTAGGGTCAGACAGTAGGGGAGGAGAACTTCTCTATTCAGTGGATGAGGAAAGAGGGACAGGAAAGGAAAAGGGAGGGAGGGTGGTACTAGGAGGAGATGAGGGAGAGGGCTACAACTGGGATACAAAGTCAATAAAGTGTAAACAACAACAGCAATAAGAATGATTGTAATGTGAAAAAAAATGTTCCGCCATGCAAAAATTAATTTATTTTTCTTCAAGAGGGAAAATAATTGCCAATTTTTAGAAATTATATTACTTTTATAGGATGAAATATAATTTAATATTTAATAACCAGAGATCTTTTAGGCATGAGCTTACAGATAATTAACATAAATGAATATTAATAGTATGAGAACTATACATCAAAATGTATATGATCATATTTCTTTTTATTCAATGTAATGAAAACATATAAGCATCCTAATTTGTAAATAAAAACGTATTTTGGTGAGTTAAATATGAAGTATTTATTATTGCATTGAGCCCACTAGCAAAATAAAAAACATTTTCTTCTGAAGATTTTCAGTATGGCCACACTGTCCATATTTCATTTCCATGGAAGGCCAGATATTCACAGACTTGGAAACTAGGAATTGGTATCTTGGGTGATTTTTTTATGGTCTAACATATTAGGCATTTCACTTCTTATAATGAGATATGCTCTAAGCCTTTCAGTATGGCATATAGCAGAATAGTTTAGTCAAGAATATAGAATGTCAGTCATAAAAATCATCTAAAATTGTGCAGTTTGACACAAGAATCCTTAAACTGTCCTGAAATTATAACGAATAGAGAAGGAATATTTAGAACATTAATTTATATAAATGTATATTGCTATTAAAATCAAATATTAGTACATGTAGGTCACTTCATTATATATATTTGACTCACTAGGTTATATTTGGGAGTTTACATGTAGATACAAATAGAAATATGCATGAAACAGCAACTGATAAAAAAAAGACCCCAGATTTGAAGGAAGGTGTATAGGCTTATATAGGAGTGTTTGAAGGCATAAATCAGAGAGAGAAACAAATTAAAATACAACCTCCAAAACAAACAAACAAAACAGAAAGTCGAAAGAGAGACACTAGGTGTGAAAAGGTTTAAGCAGGAAGGAGGTTGAGGAATAGGGGAGACCAGGATGAGTGAAAGGGGAAAATTAACAAGAAAGGGAATATTAACAAAAAATATTTCTTAAGGAACATGGCAGAATTTAAAAGCACATAAACATGCACATACATACACACACACACATAGATAGATAGATAGATAGATAGATAGATAGATAGATAGATAGATAGATAGATCAGCTGTAAATTGTGCAGAATAAGGTTCTATTTGATGGACATTAATTAAAAAATCCTCAACAGTTTTTACAAAACTGAATTCATCAGCACATTAAAAATGATCACATGGAATATAATGCAAGAATGTATTTTTTTTAGAATCAAGAATTTATTTACTTTTGAAGAAAACAAAAGCAATTCATTTCTAAGCAGTTGTGTTAACACTGAAGAAATACAGCAAGAATGTTTTAACATGTGGTAATCAATGTGATATACCACATTAATAAAGTAAAAGATGAAAACCACAATCATCTCAGTAGATTCAGAAAAACATTTACCAAAAGTCAATATTCTTACATTTGCAAGAAAAGTCCATTTAACTTATCACATATAAAAAGAATTTGCCAACAATTGTAAATATCATGTGTTAAAAATTACACTGTTAAAAAATATTTAGTGAAAGAAAATGAAAACAACTCTTCGAAACTAGCAAGAAGGCAAGAACATTTAGTCTCACCACTTCTATTCCAGATAGTACCAGAATTTCTACTAAGAAACACAGGGAAAGAAAACATAAACACGGTATAAACGATTTATAAAAAGATTAATACATGTGTGTACTAGTCAGTGTTCTGTTTCTTTGAAGAGGTGCAATGGCCAAGGCAATTCTTATAAAAAGAAAACAAGCGCCTAACTGGGGCTTGTTTACAGTTTCAGAAGTTTGGTTCATTATCATTTTGGTAGGGGCTGTCGCTGTATACAGGCAGACATGGTGCTGGAGAAGTAGCTGAGAGTTCTACAGTGGATCTGCAGACATCTGGGAGAGCAAGCTACTGGGTCTGGCTGGGGCCCTTGAAACCTCAAAGACCGCCAGTGACTCATCTCCAACAGAGCCATAACTACTGCACCTCCTATTCTTCTTCAGTAGAGTAAGCATCCAAATATATGAGCCTATGGGGACCATATTTAGTCAAACCACCACGACACTTAAGAACACAAGCAAAGCCACTCAGTAACAGTATTCTAGGCTATTATAAGGAGTGGGAAATCAATGGGTATAAGTGATATACTCTTAAGTGATGGCTTGAGTGTGGATGCATTTTAACATTCAGTTGTTCTTTTTCATATGCATATTAAATATGTGTGTGTGTGTGTGTGTGTCTAGTTTGTGCCTAAAGGAACTAAGATTCATCTCACCCTAGTTTGACTATATATGAATAATTCAATTGGCAAGTGATATTTTATTTTTACTAGTATATAAATTTCAAGTAGGCACGGGACATTGATTATATTTATATTTAGCAGTGTGAAGACAGAAAATATCTCCAGCATTCCTTGACTGAAATGAAGCAGCATTTTAACATAAAGTCACTGATGACCATTATTTGATTTTAAACTATGTTGCCTAGAAAAAAATATGTGGATGAGAGTTTGACTACGCTTGATGTGAAACAGCAAGAGATATGTAAAAATGAATGATAAAACAATTTTTTAAGTACCATATACTTGGCTTTAATCCAGAAAAATCAGGCCTTTATTTTCTCTACACATACATTGAGGATTTTGTAATATAAGATTAAAAATAATAGACAAAGTAACATGTTAAATAAGATTTGAATCATTTCATGCATTTATCGTATTTTTGTCATCCTGAATATTAGGTTGGATTAGCTCATAACACTTAAAATGTTGTAATTAATGAGATATGCTAATTAATCTTTCTATTCTAATCAATAGCAGCAAATACAAGTTATTTTTCACAGCACTGCCATGAGAGCTAGCAGGCATAAGTTCTCAGTGTTGACTTAGTCAACATTTACATTGTTATGACATTGCTGTTGCAAAGATAAGTAACCAGAGCAGCCACTCTTTAATATGTCCTATTTTTAGGTGCTGACACACCACTTAGCATGCTGTTCAGGTTGTATGTATAATGTCAAGATGTACAAATTGCGTGTACTTAGCAGACAGACTTAAAGTAGTTACTGCCCCAATAGGGAAACAAGTATTTAGAAATGCAGTGAATGAAGTCAATATTTGTTAAGGTCAAACAGCTGTAGTAATGGAGATTTGATTGGGGTTTATTACTGGAGAATAGAATTATTAATTTTTGCAACCTTGCCAAAGAAATAATTAATGTAGCCAAAGATGGTATAGAGGCATTTTAATCTAACAACATGACTACTCTGGCAAGGAATCACAAACAAAGACCTGTGTGATTCAGCTTGAATACAGACATAACTTGAGTACACACCTTTAATCCCAAACAGTGATGTCTAATTGAAGGGTAGACAAAGTGATGAGTCAGAGAAAGATTTGTCAGAATGAGTCAGAAATAGGATACACCCAACTCTCCTGAGAACAGAGAGGAGAGAGAACCTATTTAAGTACAGTCTGGCGTTGCAGAGCACAGTACAGGAACACAGTTCATTTTGTGGAGATGGTACAGTAGAGTAAGGGGGACAGTACAGTCTGGTGCACTTCAGCACAGTTCAGTTGAGTGCAGCTGAGTTTGAAACGCTCAGTCTGTGGAGTACAAAGGCAGTTTTTCCAAGAAGAGAAATTCAGTAAGAAGTGGAAAAAAAAAAAAAAAAACAGATTGGGTCAGACAGGTTGGAGAGGAGTTTGAGAAAATACAGCTGAGTTAAAGCAGCCAGTCAGGGTTCAGAAATAACTAGGAAGGGAGAGCTTACTCAGCAGTAAGTCTCGAAGGCTTAAAACATTCTAGAACTGGAGTAGCAGACGGAGGATAAAAGCTGAACATGCAAAAAATTAGATTGTATGGAGGCTAGAAGCCTCCAGGACTAAGCCTAAGGAAAGACAGAACAGAGCTAGAAGATTAGAGTGTATGGATGCTAGAAGCTTCCAGTCCTAGACCTCAAAATAGAAGGAACTGAGATACAAATGCTCTGGGCTCCGCCAAAGCCATGTATTTGTAAAGCTCCATATGGCTGCCATCTCATCCCTTCATGCGAGGAAGAAAAAAATTGCAGATGGTGTTGGCCGCCTGATCCCCTTGCCTCTACCTTTCTAGTGCTGTGTTTATAGGCAAACATCAGCAAATAAGGCCAAATAACTGTAATGGTTGTGTTGTTTTATTTTTTATTAAAAATATTTAAAAAAATAAACCATGAGTCTCTTGTGCTCTCAATAAGACACCTTGGTCTAATTCTTTTATATTTTCTGAGATTTGTATTTCGGGAACTCAATTTTTAACAGTTGATGTTATTCCAAATAATTAGTTCTTGGTTAGAAATATTTCCTCACATATGTTTTATTTGCTGTGTAGTAAATGACATTGCATGATAACTTTTTAAATAAACACGTTGAAAGAGCATATACATGTAACTTTAGTAGAAACTTTAAAAATTTTAGCATCAGTTGGAATTGTCTAAATGATGTTATTTCTCAGAAAATAATTTTCAATTGAATTAAAGATTAATTCCAGAACAGAAGACTTTTCATCTTTAAATATAATTTTAATCTTTTTTCATTTTGTTGAAAATAGAATTTTACCTCACATAACATATTCTGGTTATTATTCCCCCCCCACACACTCCTTCCAGTCCCTTCCTACCTCTCTTCCCACCAGGATCTGCACCTTTCAGTTTCCCAGTAGAAAATAAACAGGCTTCGAAATGAGAATAACAAAATAAAATAAATTACAACAAGATAGAACAAAACCTAACGCTTTGGGATAAATAAAAACAGAAGGTAAGTAGCCCAAGAAATGGGACAAGAAACAGATATATGTGCAGAGATCCACTCATTCACATACTCAGGAATCACATAAAACCATTAAACTAGAAACCATAATATATATGTTAAGGACCTTGTATATTACAAAGGGAGAATAATTACATAAATAAAATTTTAAAAATTAGTATAAAAAGAAAAAGTAAGATAGAATTTTCAAGTCCTGACACATTATGAGATAAGGAACCTCCAAAGATGCCATTGGATTCGTTTTCTGTTGGCCGTTTACTGCTGGGCATACAGCCCATTTTTTTTTCATTTTATACTAATTTTTATTATTTTAAATATTGTATTTATTTATCTATGTTTTTATTTATTTATTTATCTATCTATTTATTTATTTATCTATTTATTTATTTATTATTACAATTTATTCACATTTTATCCCGGCTGTAGCCCTCTAACTTGTCTTCTCCTAGTCCCACCCACCCTCCCCCTTCTCCCCCTATGCCCAGTCCCACCCACCCTCCCCCTTCTCCCTCTATGCCCTTTCCCTACTTCCCTCATAGGGAAGAACTTACTCCGCTACTGTCTGGCCCTATCATATCAAGTCTCATCAGGGATGAGAGCATTATTTTCCTCTGTGACCTGGCAAGGCTGCATCCTGGGGGGGGGGGTAATCAAAGAGGCAGCCACTGCGTTCATGTCAGAAACAGCCCCTGCTCTTCTTACTTCTTACAGGGAACCCACTTGTAGACTGAGCTGCCTCTTAGCCATTCTGATGGGTGTGAGGTGGAATGTCAGGGTCTTTTTGATTTGCATTTCTCATATGACTAAGGATATTGAGCATTTCTTTAAGTGTTTCCATACAGCCTACCTTAAGAGTCCTGTAAGACTCCCTAGGAGAAAACTAAATTTTCATTATCAAGTGGTTATCGAAGCAGAGATTGCTTCAGTATTAGGGATGAGGGATGTGTGCACTTCTTCCAGTTCTCAGCCCTGGCTCGGATGGAGTTCCCTTCAGGCTTTGTGCATGCTGTTTCAGCTACCGTCTGTTCACAAGTGCATGTGTGTGTCAACACTGTTGATTTGGAGCACCTTGATTCCTTGGTGTCTTCCATCCTGTCTGGCTCTCATGCTCTTACTGCCTCTTCTTCTACAGGATTCCCTAAGCCTTGGGGGAAGGGATTTGATGGAGACATGACATTTAGTTCTGAGGGCTCTCACTGTGCCTATTGTCTGGCTGTGGGTCCCTATATTTGTTACCATCTACTGCAAGAAGAAGCTTCTCTGATGACGGCTGAGCAAAAGAGTCATCTATGGCAGAATGTTTGTAGGTGTCATTTTTATTGCTTTTTTGTTTTGTTTTGTTTTGTGTTTTATTTCATCTTGTTTTACCCTAGATGCCTTAGCCTTTCTAGTCACAGGTTCTAGGTCACTCAATCAGTGAGAGGCAGATATCTACAATTAGCGTCCCTGCTTCCAAGGCTGGAGTGGCCTGCAGCTTCCCAGGGATGCCTTCTGGTGTTGAGGTTGGGAAATGGATGAACTGGGAGAAGAAAGGTTGGAGGGAAAATCTAAGGGATATGTTCCATTGAAGATTGGGTCAGAGAGAAGGAGGAATGATGTGTCTGCTCCAGAGATGCTGCTGAGACTTTGGGATTGAATTGGGAAGAGAGGAGAAAGAGGTTAAGATCTGTTTCTTTTAAAAATATCGGCACGGGCTGGAGAGACAGTATATACTCACTCATATAGACATATAATATAGGATAAACCTACTAAAATCTGTACACCTAAAGAAACTAATCAAGAGGGAGGGCCCTGACTAAAATGCTTAATCCTCATCCAGAAAGGCAAAGAGGATGGACATCAGAAGAAGAAGAAAACAGGAAACAAGTTAGGAACCTGCCACAGAAGTCCTCTGAAAGGCTCTGCCCTGCAGACTATCAAAGCAGACGCTGAGACTTATGACCATCTGTTGGGTTGAGTGCATGGATTCTTATGAAAGAAGTGGGAAACAGTAAGATCTGGAGAGGACAGGAGCTCCACAAGGAGAGCAACAGAACCAGAAAATCTGAGCACAGAGTTCTTTCCAGAGACTCACACTCTAACCAAGTACCATGCATGGAGATAACCTAGAACCCCTGCACAGATGTAGCAAGCCAGAAGGGAGGAACTACAAAGGCAAATAACCTGGGCCCGCAGGGGCTCAGAGACTGAACCACCAACAAAAGAGCATGGCACCTAAGCCCCCTACACATATGTAGCTGATGTACAGCCTGACCATCATGTGGGACCCCTAACAAGGGGAGAAGGTGCTTTCTCTGACGCTTAGCCTGCCTTTGGACCCCATCTGGCTGGGATGCCTTGTCTGACTTCAATGGGAGAGGATACACTTAATCCTGCTTTGACTTTTACCAGGGATGGCGTGGTATCCATAGGGTGCCTCCCATTTTCTGAAAAGAAAAATGAAATAAAATTAAAAAAGGAAGGGTAAGGGAAGGATAGGGTGTGAGGGTAGGACTGGGATAAGAGGAGGGAGGGGGCTGAGGTCAGGTTGTAATGTGAGTAAATAAATAAATGAAAAAAGAATATATAACCACCATCATCCAGTTTTTTAGAGATTTTATTTATTTATGTATTTACTTACTTACTTACTTACTTACTTACTTACTTACTTACTTATGTATGTATTTATTTAATGTGCCCTATCTGCATGTACATCTGCATGCCAGAAGAGGGCACCAGATTCTGGTATGGATGGTTGTGAGCCATCATGTGGTTGCTGAAAATTGAGCTCAGGACCTCTGGAATATCAGGCAGTTCTCTCCTCCATTGAGCCATCACTCCAGCCCATCCATCACCCCTTAAACTGTTTCTCACTCATGCCCAGTGTGACCCAATTTTGAAATAATAGGCTTTAAAATTCAATTTTTGGATTTTTTTTAAGTTCTAACTAGACTTATGACTTAGTACAGAAGATGGTGACTTTGCTTCTCATTAATTTTCTTCTCATAGTGATATAAAAAGATAACATCACAATCTTTATATACGCATTAAGAGGAAGTGAAATAATTGGCTTTAATTTTAGTTGTATGTAAAGTTGTATATAAAATGAATGCAAAATTTTACTTTGTAATTCAACTTCCAATAATGGCATCATTCCTATATTTTGGCAACTTTACGACTAGTCGTTGTGTATATATAATAGTCTGTCACCATAAATTTCATATGAAACTGTGACCCAGATAATTTAAGTTACTGATGTCAATATTCAACTGAATATAAACTAAGGGTATTTAAGTTACTTCCCCAGTTAGAAATCATATCAATTTCGATTTCTGGTCATAACAGTGTAATTTATAGGAACGAGTGCTTTTTCTCCTCAGAGGAAAATATAATGTTATGAAAAATATTTTATAGCATGAACAGGGCTTATGAGGGGGATAAGAAGCATTTACCAATCATTCAGGGTATTTTCTACTTCTTGGTGTAGGTGGATTCAGAAGGCCAAAGTTCAAGGTGCCTGATAAGGGGTAACCACTACTGGAAATTTTCCAGGGCTGGAGAAATGAAAATGGAACTTCGACACAATAAACAGAAGATGTGGAAGAGCCATTACCCCAGCATGTCCCTTCTGAAACTCACACTGAAATGTAACCCATTCAGAGAAATAAAAGGTGGATATGATTAGGGTTGGTCTTTATGAGTCACTTAATACAGTCATGCAATTGATGGACTGATGAGCTTAATGGAGTTTTTTCCATTAAGACAATTAACTGGGTCATTCTGCTTCCTACCATGATGTGATCTGTCTGAAAAGATCAGGGCCATTATCATGTGTGACCTTCAATGTTAGATGAATGAGAAAAAAAATAACATTTTTTTGTTCATGTCTTGGCAGTCTTGGTATTGTATATTAGCAATGGAAAACAGCCTAAGGCTACCAGCCAAAGCAATATTAATTAATTTCTAGAAGAAATATTCTAAGCATTTGAACTGTGCAGAAAGAGAGGCTAAGAGGGGTTGGAAAGGAGAGCTCTCTCATGATTTCACTGAAGAAAAATTGGATTTCATGATGTATCAATAAATAGCCAGATAAATAGTCAATAAATAGTTAAGGATCTTAGTTATAACCCTGTATTAAGTGATTCTACATACGACCTCATTGATTCTACATACGACCTCAGAATCAGATAATGTAAGAGTCCTAAGAATTCCTTCAGTCCAAACTCAAGATCACTCACAGAAAAATAAATAAATGACAAATGATTGGCAATGATTCTACCTGCCGACTAGAGGACTGTACAAGCACACTTGTGTTGTGCACGTGATCTGGTTGTGTCACTCACTGTTAACCTAAACGCAGTGTAAGATTATAAAATAGCCGTCAACCAGAAACAAAATAAACATTATGTCAATGGAACACTCACAGATGACCTAGTCACTGGAATAGTCAGAGCAAACTCATTACATATACATTAATACTTTTGTTAAGAAGAGAGAAGAAAGTTATAAATTTTAAGTGACACAAATTGCAAACTTTGTAAGTTTGAAAAAAAAAAAAAAACAGCAATGGACACCATAAGATAGTGTTGTAATTTAATATTGAGAGCAAACACTCCAGTAAGTTAGATCAATAACATAGATAGAGAAGCTCAAACATGGTGAGCCAAAAGAAGGAAAATAGAGAAAGCTTTTAGTAGAATCGTGAGATTTCGCTATTGGATTCTTACTGGATCAGTAACAGAAGAGAAAATAGACTGTATTTACTGAAATATCCACACATTTTCTAACAAATGAGATTGGGCTTCAATCTGTGCACTCACTGAATCTATCTGACTTTACACTAAAACTGGACAAATGCATCTACCACATCCCTTCAGAGTACAACTGCTGACAATCTAAGACAAAATTATCTCAGAGGAGACAAGGAAAACGACATTTATGTTCAGAAGTAATAAAACCAAATATTGATGAGATAAGCTACAGAGATATCATATTTTTCCATGAAAGAAAGTAACTATAGACTTTATTAAGAACATTCAGACCTATTCTTTAAAATATTATAAATAAAACTATTCTCAGATATTCAACACTGAATAGTTCATCATAACATTTTCTCTGCACTAAAACAGTAATTCTTAAGTTAAACATTATTTCACAATTTTGATATACAAGGAAGCAGAAATGATGATGATAATATTAAGGATATAGATAAATACAAAGAAAATTAATTTAGAGTAAAAATAATAACAACATTTTAGGGCAGAGATCACAATGGGAGAACAAACGTATGTCAAGAATGGCATAGATGAAGGAAGTGTAGGAATAAATAACAAATAAAAAATAGATAAAGATCATAACAGCATCTCAAAAGCTGTAAAAATGACAATACATTCTAGAAAGTTTTAATGTAAAGATTGTGATATTACTTTTAGGATAACAATTTAGAGACTAAGAATCATTAAAAACGAAAGAATGGACTGAATAATCAACACAACATACATCCAAGCCAAAAGAAGAAGTGAAAGAGAGAAAAGCACATAACTGAAAGCAGAAAGGAAACACACTCTGGCCATTCATTTTCAGTAAATCACACAGTATATTAAACCAAATTTTCCAACTTAAAAATCATCTCTCAGATTCTGTACATAGATTTATCTAAAGTTTCATTACTTCTTATTTCTTAGCAGTCTCTTCTAATACTATTGTAGGTTGTTTGTCTCTTCACTTGACATCCTAACACTCAAGCACTTCAGATGTTGACTATTTTTAGTTTTAAGTCCCTATCCAATATTAAGAGGCCTGCACAGAAATCATATACATGCAAGTCAACTTATACAGCACAAATAGGGTGTGGGGGAAAGTTCAGTGATGCTGTTGATTGTGAACCCCTCATCATTTTGTTCTTAAATAAAAAAGCCTGGGACAGTAATGTGTGTGTGTGTGTGTGTGTGTGTGTGTGTGTGTGTGTGTGTGTGTTGATTTTAAGTCTTTCAAAGCCATTTTGGAATTAATAAACCATGAATATAATTGAGTAAAAGTGTATTTCCCTCAAAAACAACAACTAAAATAAAAAGAGCTACACTGATAAAATATTAATGCTAACCAGCATGGAGCAGAAATGTTTCACTCTTGATACACTGATTCTTCTTAATATTAGTTGCTTAGGAAAGAAGTGGGAAACAGTAAGATCTGGAGAGGACAGGAACTCCACAAGGAGAGCAACAGAACCAAAAATGTGAGCACAGGGGTCTTTCCTGAGACTGCTATTCCAACCAAGGTCTATGCATGGAGATAACCTAAGACCCCTGCACAGATGTAGCCCATGGCAGCTCAGTATCCAAGTGGGTTCCATTGTAATAGGAACAGGGATTGTCTCTGACATGAACTGATTGGCCTGCTCTTTAATTACCTCCCCCTGAGGGAGAAGCAGCATTACCAGGCCACAGAAGAAGACAACGCAGCCACTCCTGATGAGACTTAATTGACTAGGATCAGAAGGAAGGAAAGGAAGTCATCCCCTATCAGTGGACTTGGGGAGGAGTATGCATGCAGAGGGTGGAGGAAGGGAGGAATTGTGACGGGAGGAGGGAGAGAACCACAGGGGGACACAAAGTGAATAAAGTGTAATTAATAAAGAGAAAAAAAGAGAATTTGAATTTCTAGAAGCATTAAAATATTCTCAAAAACTAAAGCATTGACAGTGGCAGAAAAGCTTATCATGCCCATTACCGGATTTTCCACCTTATTTGTTCATTGAGTATAAGATACATACTGCTGAGTAAAATATTATGAATATTTAAAAAATATTAGTTGCATGCCTTTTTGTATATCGGTTAATATTGACCTCTAACTGTTATAACTGTTACAATGCACCATAAAATACAGTTCAAAGTTTAATAATTTTTTTCTTTAGGTGTACAGATTTTAGTGTGCGTATCCTATATTAGATGTCTAATATCTACGTTTAAGTGAGTATATACCATGTGTGTTTTTCTGCTTCTGGGTTACCTCACTCAGGATGATCTTTTCTAGTTCCAATCATTTGACTGCAAATTTCATGATTTCCTTGTTTTTAATTGCTGAGTAGTATTCCATTGTGTAAATGTACCACAATTTCTGTATCCATTCCTCAGTTGAGGGACATTTGGCTAGTTTCTAGATTCTGGGTATTACAAATAAAGCTGAAAGACACAATACAACTTGCTTAGTCAGCATAATATTATTTTATGTATATGGTTTCAAGGCTCTTCACTTGGTATTGGACAACCAATTCTGGGTACTCATCCCTGTGGAAGACTATCTCTCCTATTGCAGTATTCCTTGGTTGCTTGCAAATCTTTGTTGAGGGTTGAGACTGCATCACACTTTCCTCTTCCATGATGGTGTGTACATTGATATGATCCTTATTCTGACCTTATTTAGTTAGCTGAGTTGAGACTTCTCATGTGTATCCTCTCTGAACCTCTTTCTGAACCTTACAATCTCTATATACCACCTTGGGCTATGATACCTGATCTTACATACAGGAGTTGCAAAAAGATGTATCAGTTCAGGCTGGAAAGTGCTGGATCACTTGTTCTTTATATTAACTGAATCTTGTTCAATACTGTACAGTAGAGAGTAAAGCTGAATTAATCCAAATTAAAATCCAATTGTTCCATGTGATCTCTCCATTACAACACCAAGTTTCAACATTAAATTTCTTTTAGCTGCTGAAATGTTTACTCACTGCAAGAAATTTCTAAACTCAAACACTGTATTTCCTTGATACAACATTTTGGAGTTTCAGTACAATTTTCCACTCTTGAATTTGATGACATTTAAAAGCACCATTTGTAATATCATTAAAAACAAAATCAATACAAGTTCTGGACACAACTTTATGGCCATAAATCAAAAGAGTAATAAGCTAATTTATTCATATTCTACGAGAACAAAGGATGTTGAGAAAATAACAGGAAATTGGTGTTATTTTATATCTATTATCATATGTAGTGAAACAATAATTACTAAAAAACAAGTTATCATTAATTTTTGGACACTTAGCAAAGAGGAAAATAACCATTCGCAGAAAGAAAATAAGAAGTGTGCTTGTTTGAGCTCCATGTGGTGGCACACACCATTAAGCCCATGACTCAGGAGGCAGAAACAGAGGTGGTACCTCTGTGAGTTTAAGAGCAATCTATACGATGTAGTAAGTTCTAGCTCCTCCAAGGCTATACAGTGAGAACTTGTCTCAAAAACAATAACAACATAAATAAATAAATAAATAAATAAATAAATAAGGAATATTCTATTCTCTTGAAAGCAGAATTACTTGTTATGTTTAAATTAGTTTTCGGTTCTGATATATTCTGATGTCACTTTTAATTAAGAAGAAATTATGTATGAATGGTAAGAACTTTTCTATAAACTAGATGGGAAAAAGAAATGAAGAAATCAGACATCAAAAAGAAGGAAAATAAGGTGTCAGTTCTCATGCTCTCTATTTGGTTACTTTATAGGTAAATGAATCCACTGCTTATGGCAATTATTCTAGCTGTTATTACTTTTTAAATCATTTAATCACACATGTGCTCACATATCTCCTACAGAAATGTGCCCAAGGCCTTAAGATATTTAATTTGTTCTGAGCTCTCCAGTTGAGAAGGAGCTAATTAACTTTGCAGGGAGGTGACAGTGATTTTGTGGATTTTTCCCTGTGTAGATTAACAGAATATGTCAAAATCTAAAAGGACAAATTTCTAGTGAGAGAAAACAACACTGATGTAATTCAGATTTGTAGATATTTAAGAAACATTACCACCACCAATGTTGCATTTATGTTTCTGTAAAAAGTGATAAAATTCTAGTCTCATCATTACATTTACCAACTAAGTATAATTGGTCTTTAGAAATGAAAAACTCCCAATTTGGGGGATTGATTTCCAAAGTGGTTGTACAAATTTGCACTACCACCAGCAATGAGGAGGGTTCCCATTTCTCCAAATCCTCTCCAATTTGTGTTGTCACTTGAGATTTTGACCTTAGCCATTCTGAGAGGTGTAAAATGGAATCTAGAGGGTTGTTTTGATTTGCATTTCCCCTATGACTAGAGATGTTGAACATTTCTTTAAGTGTTTCTCCGCCATTCGATATTCCTCTGTAGAGAATTGTCTGCTTAGATCTATTCCTCATTATTTGTTGTCTAATTTCTTGACTTCTTTATATATTCTGGATATTAGCTCTCTATAGGGTTGGTAAAGATCTTTTCCAAGTCTGTAGGCTGTCGTTTGTTTTTTTTTTGTTTGTTTGTTTGTTTGTTTTTTGTTTTTCTGATGAGAGTGTCCTTTGCTTCACAGAAGCTTTCCAGTTTCATTTATTAATTGCAGATCTTAGAGCCTGTGCAGTTGGTGTTCTATCAGAAAGTTGTCTCTTGTGCCAATGAGTTTAAGGCTCTTCCCTACTTTTTCTTCAACAGATTTAGTGTGTCTGGTTTTATGTTGAGATCTTTGAACCACTTGGACTTTAATTTTGTGTAGGGTGATAGATATGGTTCTCTTTGCATTTTTCTACATGTGGACATCCACACATAGATGTGTAGATGCACCATTTGTTGAAGATGGTATATTTTTTCCATTGTATGGTTTTGGCTTCTTTGCAAAAACACTTGTCCGTAGGTATGTGGATTTATTTATTTGTTCCTCAATTCGATTTTATTGATCCACTAGTCTATTTCTATGCCAGTACAAGGATCAAGGATGAGATCAAGGATGGAGGTACCTCCAGAAGATCTTTTATTGTAGAGTATTGTTTTAGCTAAGATCTGGCTATACTACTCCTGGGCATATACCCAAAAGAAGATCCACCATTCAAAATAGACATTTTCTCAAGGATGTTCATAGCCGCTTTATTTGTAATAGCCTGAATCTGGAAACTCCAATATGTCCCTCAATGGAAGATTAGATGCAGAAATTATGACACATTTAAACAATGGCATACTACTCAGTTATTAAAAACAAGGAAATTATACGGAATACTACTCAGCAATCAAAAAGGAGGAAATCATGAAATTTGCAGGCAAGTGGTGGGATCTAGAAAACATCATTCTGAGTGAAATATCCCAGAAGGAGAAAGACAAACACGGTATATGCTCACTTATATAGACCTATAAGATGTGATAAACATAATGAAATCTATACACCTAAAAAAGATAATCAAGAGAGCGGACATGGGGTAAGATGATCAATCCTCGTTTAGAAAGTCAGATGGGATGTGCATTGAATGTATGACAGGGGTCTACTGAGCGCATCTGAAAGCCTCTAACTAGCAGTGTTTTCAAAGCAAAGACTCATGACCAGGCCTTTGGCAGAGTACAGGGAATCATAAGAAAGAAGGGGAGTTAGTCTGATGGGGAAAGGATAGGAGCTCCACAAAGACCAAATATATCTGGGCACAGGGTCTTTTCTGAAACTGACATTCAACCAAGGACCATGTATGGATATAACCTATAACCTCCGCTCAGATGTAGCCTGTGGTAGCTCAGTAACCAATTGGTTTCCCAAAGTGAGGGGAACAAGGACTATTTCTAACAGGAACTCAATGAAGATACCTGATAAAACAGGATCAGATGAATGGGGGGAGGTCCCCCCCCATCAGTGGACTTGGAAAGGGGCACAGTGGTGATGAGGGAGGGAGGGAGGGACTGGGAGGGAATGAGGGTTCGGGGCACGGCTGGGATACAGAATTAATAAAATGTAACTGATAAAAATAAATAAATAAATAAATAAATAAATAAATAAAAGAAATTATAAAATTTGCAGGCAAACGGATGGAACTGAAAAAGGTCATCCTGAGTGAGCTAACTCAGCAACAGAAAAACATGAAGGATATACTCTCACTTCTAAGCAGATATTAGCTATATAATAGCTATATAGCTATATAATTGGATAGTCATACTAAAATCTGCATACCTAAAGAAGCTAAACAAGGAGAACCCTAGAGAGGATGCTTGCAAACAGGATAGTCGCCAGAAAGCATGAAAGAGAGGAAACAGTATGGGAGCCTATTAAAGAGGGTTCTTTGAAAAGCTCCACCCAACAGGGGATGGAAGCAGATGCTGAGACTCATGGTCAAACTTTGGGCAGAGCACAGGGAGAATTATGGAAGAAGGGGTGAGGGGGTACAGAAGAACATAGAGGGGACAAGATTCCCACGAGGACACCAACAATTCTGAGCGCAGGGGTTCCTGCAGAGACTGATGTACCAACAAGGGACCAAACATGAAGAGGACCTAGATGTAGCCAATTGGCAGCTCAGTCTCCATGTGGGTCTCTGAGAAAGGAGAGCAGGGGCTGCCTCTGTCATGAACTCGCTTGCTTACCCTTGATCACTTGTGCCTGGGTGGCCTAGTAAGGCCACAGAGGAAGAGGATCCAGGCAGTTCTGATGAGATTTGATAAGCTCCGAGCAGATGGCAAAGGAGGAGAGTTTCCCCTTTCAGTGGACTAGAGGAAGGGGATGGGGGGAGAAAGTGGGAGGGTGGGACTCAGAGAAGTTGATGGAGGGGGCTTCATTTGGGATATATAATTAATAAATTGTGAAAAAATAAAAATGAAAAACTCAAGGACCTTATAGAAAAATACAATATGTGTTCAATTAGCACAACTTTTAGTCATAATGCCTGTATGGGAGATTTGTGCACTACTGTCAGTAGCTTAAAAGTTTGGTTAAAATATTTTATGAAAGAATGTCTTCCCCAAATCGGAGTATACATACAGTGGCTTTTGAAAACTAATCTAATGATGAAGACTTGATTGAGGCATTATTGCCCCCAAATTCATGTGTAGCATAGAAAACAATGGCACCAGAAGAGTAGCTGCCATTCTTGTAGCCTAAGCTTCAGATAGGTACTTTGTGATGCAGGAATTGAGCATATCTTCTGCGGTTTATGCATATGGATGAGCAGCCTGAACTTATTTACTCCAATAGTCAAAGAACTGGCATTCTAATATCAATCGACTTGCTGATGTGAAAGATACAATATGTCTCATTCTTTCTACTTCTCAATAATCTGACATGGTTTGTTTTTAATCTAACATTCAGAGGGTTTTCAATTATATTTATTTTGTTGGGTGGCCAACATGCATACGTACATATATATTTTATTTTAATATAATTTTAATTTGCTGTTAAGTAGGAACAAAACAGAAGTCATATAGCTAGAATGAAGCAGACTAGTCTGTGTCTGGACAATGCCAGACTGCATTCCCTTTCCCCTAGATCATACTCCACGGTGGCCTGTATGGCTATAAAGAAGCTGAACAATAAACTGCTATAGGGCCATTGGGAGACATTTATCTTTTCACTCTAATTATTTGAATGGATCCAAGCAGGGAAGCGGTTTTTAATCACTGTGTTTGAGTGCTTAGTGAAGCCAGCATATGTGTTAAGTGTAAGCGGAATTAGGCTGAGCATGAAAGGCTTTTTCAATTCAGTTGGACTCTCTACTGGGATCTTTTTCTTACTGAATCACTTTTGAATTATTGAATTTTGAAATTTAAGGCAAAGCTGTGGAGAAAGAGGAGTGTTTTATCTTATTACTGTCTGCAGCTTAATTACAGCTTAGTTCATTGATTCCTATGGGAGAAGAAGTAGTGATCAATACCAGCAAAGCCAGCAGAGCAGTGGCTGATCATATTAAACTGAATAAGTCCACGTATTTTAAAATAAATTCTGAAAAAATAGCAAATATACAAACTAACCATTTCTCTAATGCTTGCTCATGTACATGTCTGCAATTTGCTTGTTCTGTTTGTTTTCCAGGACAGTTACACAGAATGGCCTATTCACTCAGAGGGAAGTAAGCAATGAACCAAAGAAACAATCCCCAAGCCCAGCTTGCTGAATTCATTTGTTTGTTGGGGTTAATTACAGGAACAGAAGAGAAAAGCAACAAGGTGATTGACTCAGGACTCTGCAGCACGGATACTGCCCCCAACGCCTACCCATCCATAGTGCAGACTCACAGAAGCTCACTCACTTGGGAATCCCCAAAGGACATGCTGGCATCTACACCACTGAAGATTCTCCTTTACCTCAGTAAGCTTTTACTACTTCTGTACCATCAACGAGGGCCCTCATGTGTTTATAACTTTATTGTGCATTTCATCAGCCACCTTTTCACTCCAGGATAAAATATTTCAAACCAGATTCAATACTTACCTAGCATTTACAAACTGCACTGCTGATCTGGAAGACCGGATGAATAGATCAGAATACAGGGAAGTTAATGTCTGTTAAGGGTTTCCTGGTTCATAGATAGGTACTGTTTATTGGTGTCTTCACACTGGAGAAATGATAAGTGTCTTTTTTGAGTCTCTTATGAGGGCACTAACCCTATGTTCTAGGACTTTAACCTCATAAATTCATCCACTCTTAATACAATTACTTAGAGATTATCACATCAGCATAAAAATTTACCAAAAAGAACAACAAAAGTCATAACATAGTAATTTAGTATACATAGAAACTGTAGTGGGAAAAGAAACATGACATTTGTATAAATTGCAAATAGACATGGGGATTTACTAAGTATTCCTAGATTAGGATATGAAGACCAATATATTTGAGTACATTGTTTCATGTCTGAGCTAGGAGAGTAATTGTTAGCAGATGATTCTCTGACCACTTAACCTGCAGAATTCTCTACATTGTCTTGCTCTCTTTCTCATTGTTGTACCAGGGAGTTGTTCATTTTATAACGCAATATAGCCTTTAGTCTCGGTCTGATCTATAGTGAATTGCTTGCTATTTTTATTTTTTCTTTTTAATTTTTTACAATTTATTCATTTTATATCCCAATTGTAGCACCTTCTCTCATCTCCTCCCAGTTCCACCCTCCTTCCCTCTTTCCCCACTATCTCCTAATCCATTCAAAGGGGGAGTCCTCCTTCCCTGCCATCTTACCCTAATTTATCAAGTCTCATCAGGACTACCTGGATCCTCTTCCTCTGTAGCTTGGCAAGACCACATCACCTGGGAGAGGTAATCAAAGAGCAGGCAACTGAGCTCATGACAAAGGTAACACATGCTCCCCTTACTCGGAGACCCACATGGAGACTGAGCTGCCTATATGCTACATCTGAGCAGCGGATCTAGATCCTCTCTATACATAGTCCTTGGCTGGTGCATCAGTCTCTGTAGGACCACCTGAGGTCAGATTTTATTAGCTTTGCTGATCTCCTTGTGGGACTTCTGTTCCCTCTGTGTCATTCTATCTTCCCCCTAACTTCTTTCATAAGAGTCCCTGAACTCTGCCCACTTGTAGTTGACTTACTACTGCTACAAAAGAACTCTAACTGCCATGTTTCTGACCATACCTTCTTCTCTAAATTAATTATAAACCAATTATCTTAATAAAACCTTAAAAGTGTACAAAATCATGGATAACATGCTTGTACATGCATTAAGTGTGAAGAAATAACCAAAAACATTAAGAAGCCAATTTAGATCCTTCAAAATGTGTTTTTTCTAAGAGGATGGATTTCCAATTTCTCTTATTTGAGGTTAACAAGATAAGGAGAATAGGAAAATTAATTACTGGGAAAAATTCCACGACAATAAAATCATTTTAACATGTTTCTACTCAATTCCATTAAACATGGATCTAAGACTTTAAGGCAAAGGTTACTTTTCAAATCTGTAAATGTCAACTCAAATGTGTATCTATTTGCAAATAAAATCACTGTCTTTAATGTTAATTGTACAAAAAATAGAGGAACAGTAAAGTACAAACAGTAGTGGCTGTACTTAATCTCATTTGATATGTTCATATTTATATGATGAGATTGTTATTTCAATGGGTAACACGGTCAGAGTTCATATATGAAAAATACATTCTACTGAAGCCTGTATAGAATAGGTTTAAACAAGTGGAATATGATTACCAGGTTTTTCTTTCTATAGGGAAGTTGTTTCTATGTATAGTTTTTTCCTATAGTTTTCATCTTCAAATTTTTGTTGTGATAAGATTGTACAGTATAAAATGCATCAGTTTAACTTCATATACATATTTCAGAGGCATTTAATAAACTGGTAATTTGTTCAGCCATATCAGACTCTTTATCATGTCTTGTTACTCTCAAACTTAGTAGATTTTAGCCATGACACCTTATGCCTTCTGAACTACCTGAATTTCTTGCGTGGTGTCTGGGAATTGAACCCATGTCCACAATCTTACCAGCTGAATATCTCCCTACTCTGCAGGCTTCCTGCAAGTCCCATTGAGGAGACTTTCTGTGTCAATGCTAATTCTAATTTTTGAAAAAGAAACTACTTTATTTTTATAGTTATGAATCCTTTTTATATTCCAACAACTAAACACAAGATTTCTCTTATGAATATATTAATATATAATATGTTATATATGTATAATTGGAACAAAAGCTATGCCCATAGTTGAACTCAACTCTTTCTTCATACTTGACATTTAGTGTTGTCCATCTGTTTACATACTAAGATTATGTACATAGTGAGTGTAGATGTGTCTAAGTTTTCTGTGTTTGCTGTGTAAATGGTGTCCTTTGATTATCTTTAAAAGTCATTTAGATCCAAGTAGTGTAATTTTCTTTTGTTGTCAGTTTCCATGAAGTCAAGTTTAAGTCATGAACCTTTCCTGTGTGTTTTCTCTAAGAGCTGTATAGTTTAGTTGCTGTGTGTAAGTATTCAATCCATTTTGCGTTTGCTTGCATGAACAATGTTAAGTAAGGACTTACCTTCTATGTGAGTATTCACTTTCCCAGGAACATTTCTTAAAAACTTAATGGTCTTTGATACATTAGTCTTAAAAGATTAAGTTTAATTCCATAGGTTGGGAAGACTTCCAGTGTTTATTATATTTAGTTTCTAAGTTAATATTGAGGCCAGAAAAATTTGTATGATAATATTTAGGGTTTAAATTGTAGTCTATTATTCTGCATCTTCAGGAATTATTCCACATGCACTTAAGAGAAACATGAGAGTCATTATTGTTGGCTATATCACTATTTGGGTATTTATTAGATACATTCCAACTCTTATAAATTCCATCTTCAGGAACTCCACAAGGAGAGCAACAAAACCAAAATATCTAGACACAAGGGGTCTTCACTGAAAAAGATACCCCAAACAAGGAGATAACCTAGAACCCCAGCACAGATGTAGCCCATGGCAGCTCAGTGTCCAAGTGCGTTCCCTAGTAATGGGAACAAGGGCTGTCTCCGACATGAACTCAGTGACTGGCTACCAGACCAGAAAGGAAGACAATGCAGCCAGTCCTGATGAGACTTGATAGGCTAAGGTCAGAGGGAAGGGGAGGAGGACCTCCTCTATCAGTGGTCTTGGGAAGGGGCATGGGAGAAAATGAGGCAGGGAGGGTGGGATTGGGAGGAGGAGGGGTCTACAGCTGGGATACAAAGTGAACAAAGTGTAATTTATAAAATAATTAATTAATTAAAAATCTCCACACCCACAAATGGTAAAAAATAAATTTTGTCTGTCATTGTTTTGTTTTGATTCTTCTCTATGGGTTTGTATGTTCTTTCATTAGTTGAGTGACAATTCACAATTTTTGTACCATTTTAGTGCATTGAAACTTTATCAGTGCATGATAACTTGCATTTTCTAAATAGGACATGAAGTTCAAAATGTAAAGTACTTGCTAAAATTTAGTTCATTCCTAATTAATATATTTTGCATCACATATAAGCAAAAAGTGAACAAATAAAATATTAATACTTACTTTGTGATATATTAATATAGACAACTGTCTGTCAGTTTTGTATACTGTTTGTCCGAAATATTTTTCTCTTCTATTTTCATTTTATTTGTATCTTTGTGCCTAAAATAAAACTACTGTACTCAATAAATGGAAAAGTTATTCATTTTGACAACTGATATCTTTGAATTAAAACAGTTACATGTTTATTTATTTTTTCTGCATCAGTGTCTATGTACTAGATATATGTTTTGTGCACATGAAGGATAGGGGAGGGTGTTGAATCCTCTGGAAATGGAATTATAAATTAGTGTGAGTTCCATATTAGGAAAATCAGACTGTGTCCTGTGCATGAACAGCCAGTAATTTTTTTTAATTTTTACTTTTTATATTAATTACAGCTTATTCACTTTGTATCCCAGCTGTAGTCCCCACCCTCATTCCCTCCCAATCCCACCCACCCTCTCTCATCTTCTCCCATGCCGCTCTCTAAGTCCACTGATAGAGGAGGTCCCCCTCCCCTTCCATCTGATGCTAGCCTATCAGGTCTCATCTGAATTGGCTGCAATGTCCTCCTCTGTGGCCTGGAAGACTGCTCCCCCATCCAGGGGACAGCCAGCACTCTTTAACTGCTCTCTCTCTCTCTCTCTTTAGTACCAACCACTGTTTTATTATTAGAGAGTTTAAACAATTAGCCTAAAGAAATTTATTACTAAGAAAACAATTCAATTAGGTTTATGATTTGTTGTCTGTTTTCAGTTACTTGTATGTAACTTTCTATGTTTATAAAATAATTAGATTTTTCCTTTTTTGTTTGTTGTTGTTGTTCAGACAGGGTTTCTCTGTATAATAGCCCTGATTGTCCTTGAACGTTCTTTGTAGACCAGGCTAGCCCCAATTTCAGAGAGATCTGCCTGCTTCTTTCTCCCTGATGCTGAGATTAAAGGTGTGTACAACCATGCCCGATATTTTTGATGTTGAAACATTTTACTTTCTCTTTTATTTCTTCCAAATTATAATACATAGCTTTTACCATGTAAACTACTTTCTAAAGCTGGAATAACATTAATTTAATTTATATTTAATCAATTTTGATAATAAACATATCCTCTTCATTAAAAAGTCTGTTCACAGAGCTTTCTGTTGTTGACATCGCAAAATAGATCATTTTTATGCGTATGCTCTGAAACAAACCTAATATTTACTTTACGTATTTTAGTCTTCTTAATTAACAAGAAACAAAATGAGAAATTAATAAACTAAATTACAGGTATAATAATAGACCCACTTTACAGATATTTTTAGAGAACATGGGATGGTTAGCATTTCAACTTGAAACAACCTAAGCTACCTGTAAGTAAAGTCTCAATGCGGAAAGTTCTGCATTCACTTGGCCTGTGGAAATAGCTGTAGATATTGTCTTGATTTCCTTCAGTGATATAGGAACAACCCCCTAAATGTAGATATCATCTTCTGGTGCAAGTTCAGATAAAAGGACAAGCATATGTGTATCTGGCATTTATGTTTGTTGGTAAGTTCAACTCCACCATTGTTGCTGTTGCTGATACCACTGGTGATGCTAAAACCAGATATTTGGCTATAAGAAATATAGCTTGTTTATTGAAGACTTAATAGCTTATATCAACATATAAATGAATACATACACTATTTGTCTTTCTGGGTATGGGTATGTATATATAACTTGATTTATTTACACATGAATTTCATTTTTTTTAATGACTGAGTAATATTCCACAGAGTAAATGTACCACATTTATCCATTGACAGATAACTAGACTATTGCCAATTTCCGGCTATTATGAATAAAGCAGCAGTTAGCAATGTTCATCAAGTGTCTGTGTGGTAAAATACATCCTTTTGATATATGCACAACAGTGAAATATTGAGATCTTAAAGTAGTTCTATTTCCAGCTACTTGAGGAATTGCCACACTGATGTCCATAATGAGTATAAATTTTGTATTTCCACCAACAATGGAAAAGCGTTTTCCTTAATTTGTGTCTTATTCATTGTTCTATTTCTATGAAGAGACACCATAACCACTGCATCTCTTATTAAAAACAAAGCATTTAATTGGGGTTGGCTTACAGTTTCAGAGGTTTAGTTCATCATCAGCATGATGATGATGGGAAGTGTGGTGAATGGAAGGCAGACATTCAGATCCAAAGGCAGCAGGATGACAGAAACACCGAGGCAGGCATATGCTCTTGAAACCTCAAAGCCCACTGCCAATGACACACTTCCTCTTACAAGGCCACACCTAATAATTCTCTGGTAGTTTAACTTCCTGATGACTAAGCATTAAAATAAATCAGCCTATAGGTATCATTTTTTCAAACAACCATACTTTGCATCCTTGCCAGCATGAGCCCTCATTTGTTTTATTGATCTTGTCCATTCCAAATGGTGTAATGTAAAATTTCAAAGTAGTTTTGATTTACATTTCCATTTTCTAAGGATGTTGAGTAGAGTTTTGAGTGTATCTTAGTCATTTGTGCTTACTCTTTAAAAAATTCTCTGTTTAGAGTAGCACACTATTTTTTTGATTGGGTTATTTATACATTTTAGATGTTAGCCTTCTATCAGATATGTAATTGGTTAAAAATCTTTTCCAATTTGTAAGATGTTGCTTTGTTCATTGTTGGTGTTTCTTGTCATAAGGTCCCATTAATTGTGTTCTTGGTGTTTGAACTCTCAGGAGGAATTGATTTCCCTAGAAAACATAAATACAGTTCATTGTTATGGAAGGACAAGGGGTAGCATTTATGGTAGGATCAAATGGGAAAGGAGAGGAAAAGGCAAGTAGGGGAGGGAATATGATCAGTGAGTGAGAATATGAACTAATGGCCATTTGAGGTGTCATATGGACACATATTACAGCAAAAGTTTCCAAAAGTAATATAAAGGTGATATAAAATGGAATCACCAAATAATGAGGAAGATGGAGGCCCAACTAAACATCTTTCTTCACCAAATGAAGACTCCAGTTTTGGGACTTGGTAACATTTCATAAAGTTGTTTATTAAAGGGGCCCCGTGAGAACCCTCAAACAACCCAGGCTACTGTCAATGCTATTGGTTACTCTCCACATAGTGATGGTAAAGCCCTATTGGTTAAAATAATACCTCCATACCTCACTGTACACAGAGAAATTGATCTGGTGCCCACATAGAAGTGCTATGTACTAGTGTTCATGGGTTTGGAAAGTACTCTGCAAGCTACCAAAGAAGAAGAAGAAACAACAACCCAGCTATAAAACCTTTGGTTTTGATTGTGACCTCCCTGAAAATTGTGCTAATACAACAGTACCACAAAGCTTGTGAAAGAGCAACCAACCAATATCTGATTGGTTTTATGGCCCACTCTGTAAGATAGAACTCATCTCCAACACTGCTCAGGTGGCCAAGAATAGAATACTAGATAGTCAAAGGACCTAGAGGGAAAACCAAATGCTACTATTCTGCTAAGGAAATACAATAATAAAATAACTGATAAGGACATTCTTCTATACTCATAGATAGTGTCTTGCTCAGCCATAAGACTAGATGCTTTATCTTGACATAGACAGAAACAAATACAGAGAACCACAAATGTTCAATGTGTAGAGACTGAGAACCACAGAACACTTAGTCCTGATGGAGAGATATCAGCCAAATCAGGCTTTAAGGATCCTGAGGAAGGGTAGATGATAAGATTTTAAGAGACAGAAGAGATTGAGATTTCCAAAGAAACAAGGTTTCCTAAATAAAATAGACCACCCAGACGCAGAGGCAGCATGCACAGGGCCTAGACAGGTTAATATCATATGAGCTCGAGGCACTGAGAGAAGTGAAAACAGTTTCTAAAAGCTATCAGTGATGGAAAACTACCTGCAAATGAATAATCTGTATTTTCAATGGAGTCTTACTGAGTATTCAAACCAATCTTAAAGGCAAGCATTCCCATAGCATATGGCCAATACAAAACAAACTCAGTGGTTTTTTTTTTTTTTTTTTT
>REGO01000366.1:76349-95348 GCA_010120015.1 Rhombomys opimus | reverse complement strand
AAGTTCTTGGTCTCATGCTTTATCATAGCTTTTTTATTCTTTACTGTGTTTTTGCATATATATTGTAGTTTTCATTTTTATGTTTTTTTTATGAGAATCTGTTTGCAAACATGTTTGTGTCTATAAGTTTCCTGTACTTCTTCTTTGGTTCTTTTTCTATTTGTTTCATCTTATTCTGTTTTTTTTTGTTGTTGTTATTATTATTATTATTCCTGTTTTTATTCTAATGAGAAAGAGAAAGAAAGGGTGTGTAAGAAAGTAGGTGGATCTAAAAGTAGTTGAGTGAGAAAAAAAACAGAATAATGGTATGAAAAATTTGTTTTAAATAAAAAAATATTTTAGGGAACAAAAACTTAGTTACACACGATCTTAGTATAATTTTCCTTATGTTTATCTTTCAATCAGTTGAGCTTCTTGGATGCTTATACTCATGACTTTTATACCACTGTTCAAATTTCTATCCATTTATTAAGCACAATCTGTAATGGGTACCCTTATGCTAACTTGACACAAGCTAGAGTCATTAGAGAGAAGAGAGCCTCAATTTAGAAAATATCTCTATAAAACCCAATTCTAGGGCATTGTCTTAATTCGTAATCAATGTGGGTGGGCCCAGATCATTATGAGCAGTGCTCTGCCTGTGGTGGTGGTCCTGGGATCCATCAGAAAGCTGGCTGAGCAAGCCAGTAAGTAGCACCTCTCTTTCTGCCTCCAGCTTTTGTCCTGTTTGGTTTCCTGACCTCACTGCTTTTGATAATGAACTGTTATATGGAACTGTGAGTGAAATAAATTATTTTCTTTCCAAGTTTTAGGCATCCTTTTTCTTTCCTTCAAGAGCAACCCTAACCCTATTGCTTTGGAGAGAATTGTAGAATCTGGAACGTTGGACTCGAAAGGTCATTGAGGGCTGAGAACTCAGTGAACTGTTCTGTAAGATCTTGGAACATAAGAATGTTGAGAGCAGTGCAGACAACGGAGGCCTGGCTTGTGAAGTTTCAGTAGGAAGCAAAAGAGACTAGCAGGCTTTTTGTGTGAAGAATCTTAGTTTTGGTATATGGGATCGAAGCATCAGCTATGATTAACAGGAAAGCAGAACTACTAAATAAATCTTTGTTTCAGTGGGATGCTTAATGCTGGTCAGCTCCTACTGAAATTAGCTGTGATTAAGAAAAGTCCAGCTTACCTGAGGAGAAATTTTCTGGAAAATGTTTTCTGAGAGTCATCATACAGAAGCTGTGTTAAAGATATGCCCAAGGTTATACCATGGCAGCTGAACTTGGTAGTGTAAGAGGTGGTACTGTTTTAGAGGTGTGAAAGGGTCATGAGGGACAGTGGAGGATTCCCACTGTGTGGCAAGATCGGGTCCCTGAAGATGGCCCAGGAATGACTACTGATGAAAGAACAGCAAGGGAAGCCAGGAAGTTTGGAGACAGCAGTTCCATGGGATGCTCACCAAGAACAGCAGCAGCAGTGGAGAGGAGCGATGCGGAGCCTAGAAGACAATCTCTGTATGCTGAGAAAAGAGCCAGGTCCCCGGTAGGAGCCCAGATCATGAGTTAATCCCAGACAATTTGACATGGAATTATTTACAATGTTGGACTTTGTCTTGCTTTGTTCTGCATGAAACTGTGCCCTGTTTTTTTTTTCCTCTTGAAGAAAGCATTTACTTAAATTTTGATTTTTAGAGGAGGCCACAGTTGAGAAATGGAACCTTTTTAAAAAGAGATTAGAAATTTTTAAAAGACTGCACTTTCAATGTGTTTGAATTTGTAGGGGATGTGGGACTTTCAAAGTTATTTGTATTTCATATTGTGATACCGATGTTAATATAGATAAATTATAAACAGTATATATAATAATTATAAATAAAAATAAATAATAATTGTTAATATAGATAAATGAGAAAAAGTTCTAATTAAAAATTTAAAAGATTCTAATTTAAAAAATGATGTTTATGTGCCAAGTTGATAAGGGGTCAGTTGTACTGGGTAGTTTTATGTCAAGTTGACACAAGGTAGAGTCATCAGTGAGAAGAGAGACTCAGTTGAGAAAATGTCTCCATAAGATACAGCTGGAGGGCATTTACGTACTTAGTGATTGATGGGGAAGGCCTCAGCCCATTGTGGATAGAGCTATCCCTGAGCTGGTGGTTCCGGTTTCTATATGAAAGCAGGATGAGTAATCCATGATGAGCAAGCCAGTAAACAGCACTCCTCCATGGCCACTTCATTGGCTCCTGCATCCCAGTTCTTTCCCTGTTTGAGTTCCTACTCTCACTGCTTTTGATGACGAGCTATTATACGGAACTATGAACTAAATAACTGTTTTCCTTCCCAAATTATTTCTGGTAATGGTGTTTCGTCATAGCAAACTAAGACATCACATTCTCTCTTTCCTTTCTCTTCTCCTTCTGGAATGGAGTGTGTGCTGGTTCTGGATGGTACAGTTGCATTTCTACTTTACAGTATCTCACAGGTTCCTCAGGTTCCTTGTGTAATCCTTCAATCATTGCTTCTTCTTTCTTTCATTGATACTTAGTAATTTGCGTTAACTATACCATTATTTTCCATGATTAATTCATCGTGACCAAATCTGCCTTTGATGTTTTCTGGAGCAGTTTCTATCTTATTTTATTTTCTGCCTCGGAATGTCTTTCCACCATCATTTAAAGCTTTTCCTGTCTTTACTGACATGTCGGTTTTTTCCACTATAATTTTCATGACTTTATTCCAATCTGCTTTGGTTAATTTAATATCAGTAAGAAAAGTGGTGTAATATTAAGACCTTCCCTAGTGATATTTTATAACGTGATTATTATGGCATATTTTCTCTGGTAAGTTTGATGACATTTTTTTTCACTTGACTGGACTGTTATTGAGCATGCCTTGTGACTTTTCTCAAAGTAGGCATTTAAATCTAAAGATGTTTTAAGTCAGAAAACAAGATTATTTCCCTTACAATTTTCTGATATTCGTTGTTTTTTACTTCTTGATCTTCTGGGGTTTTTATTTTAGTTTTTAGATAATATAAATACAATCTCCCTTTTCCGCTATAAAATCCCTCACATTTATACTTCCCCATTCTCTTTTCAATTCACATCCTCTTTTTCCATTGATTGTTATTTTGCATATATATGTGTTTGATACATACCCATACACACACACACATACGTACATACATGCATGCATATTCTGAAATAAAACCTGCTCACTCCAAAGGATGTTACTTGTATGTTTGTTTCAGGAATGAGTATTTGACCATTTCATTTTCTTTTTCTTGAGACAACTTCTCCTTCTCCCAACTTTCTTCGGTTGCCAGTAGTTCTTTTTGTGGGGCTGAGATCTTGTGGCTGAGATCGTCTCTGTCCAGTTTCACTGGTTTACTGGTGTCATCCTTCCTCTGTTCATATTTAGATTATCATGTTGATGAGCATGTTGATTATCATGTTTCTAAGCATCTCTTCTGATAACACCAGGAGGCACAATCTCATAGCAGACTCACTGATTTGTTTTGTATAGAAATAAATATAAATAGATATATAGAATTTTTAAAATATAAAAATAAATATAAATAAATAATGAAATTAATATTAATAAATAATACAAATAAATATAAAGATTATATACTCTTTCTGTCCTGTCTTTTGTAATGTTGTATGAGCCTTAATTAAGTCTGTACTGTATCTTCTGGAATTGGGTTCCAAAGCTCTGAATTTTGATAGGTTGTGTTTTTCTATATTGGTCTCCAACTGTTACAAAAGGATATATTGTTATAAAATGTGTTTGTGCCAAGGATCATCTTGAGGGGCACAATTAAGAACTTATTAAATATTTTCCATGTCAGTTCAGTCACTTTTCTTGTTTTGCTGCACATGCTGTTACATTGGATCTCCTTGCCTTCAAATTTTTGATTGCTTAAGGAGAAAAGCTTGAAAAAAGGAAGAGTAAGTAGTTCTGGGCTTTGAAGTCCTTTTGATGTCCACTGTCACAAGACGAGATTTTTATCTAGGAGAGATTGCAACTTTCCCCGTTCATTCTTTGCATCTTAGTAACTGGAAGTATCAATTAACTCATGGTTCAGGAAACATTGCAGAAGAGGTGTTGGGAAGATTGTAATAGCCAGACTATTAGGAAGTCTACTACAAGCTTGTATATTCAATATATAACACAGAATCTATATGAATGCTTAAATAAGATAAAAAATAATAACACCAGCTGAATGCTAATCAACATGGAAGGGGAAAATTACACTGAGACACACCTCTAGATTAAGACCTACAGGCAGTCAAAGACTGCTGAATGAGAAATAGTCTTCACCAGGAATGATTCCCCTAATGGTTATAAATCTCACTTGCTCAGCTCTAATGAATAGACATACAAGAAACATAAAATCGTTTCAGCAGTTTGCACCTTTATATTTATTTCTATACATATCCAATAAAAATAACTAAAGAACAAGAGTGTCAGAATTTAGAAGTGATGTGGGGAGTAGGAAGGTTTTTGTGAGAGTGGGAAAATTGTGTAATTATATTGTAATTTTAAAAAAAACTAAATAACCGACAATTAGCATCATGCAAAAACTCACTAGTGTTTGAAGGGCATGATGTTTTTGTTCACCTTGGTACCTAAAAGCACTGTGCAAGCTTCTTCTAGTACCATCTAGATGGTTAAAAACTTAAATTTACTCAAATAAACCTCACTTAAATAAGGTTCATTTTTCCCCCGAAACAGCAAGTGTACAGAATTTGCAACAAGCTATAAGAAGCTTCCGGGGACAGATTCTAATCTGTATCTTGTACAGATACATGACAGACTCTTTCCAGTCCATCTTCTACCTCTTTAATTCATTTAAAACTATACTATCAGAAAGCTCTTTGCTCTCATGTAAGAGACTTTACTTTTTCTGATTAGTTTTTCTTCTATGAGTTCAGGAGAGTGAGAGTTTTAGAGATCTGTAGATAGATATAGATAGACAGACAGATAGATGATAATATATATATATATAAATGATAGATAAATAGATGACAGATAGATTAATAGATAGATAAATCAATGAGAGATAGGGAAATAGAAAGAACAAGAGGGAGCAAGTGAGAGAAAGAGAGAGGTCTCTTTTGTGTTATATCAAAACTTGACTGAAACTAGCCAGCCCACAGAGGAAAAGGATCCAGGTAGTTCTGATGGAACCTGATAGGCTAGGGTCAGACAGTAGGGGGTGAGGACTTGCCCTATTAGTGGACTAGGGAAGAGGATTAGGTGAGGAAAAGGGAGGGAGGGTAGGACCAGGAGGAGATGAGGGAGGGGCTACACTGGGATACAAAGCAAATAAATTGTAAATAATAACAATAAATATCACAAAATAAAATTTAAAAAACAATATGACTAAATTTCTTACCTCCTCCTTTCCTTTTACTTAGTCATTTTCTGGATAGTTTGCCCAAATCTAGTTGGCTTGTGAAAGAAACTGTTTCACGTAGTGCGAAAGCAGCATCATTACAACATTATAATCATGTAGATGAAAATCGTTACTCCAAGTAATTATAAATCTTTTATTGTTATTCTATATGCAGTACCAGTTAACAACTGTTGTTTCCAAATAACAGTTTCAGTGAATTTGGCAGGTTCTTTGTAACATGATGAGCCAAGTATGATTAGATTTTCACTATGTGATAAATTTTAGATGAGGCATTGTTCTTCATGACAGAATTCTCCAAACCATTTCCAATTGAAAATAAGCCTTAAGTCTATTTAGCTTTCAGAGATATGGTGGCATTTTCTAAACATGTAACAGCTGTCATTTTTGTTAGTTTCTTCAAAAATATTTCTTAAATATCTGTAAATTATTAGGGTGAAATATTAAGGAATTGATGCTAAGAGCTCTCATATTCACTTTGATCATGAGATCTTACTCCTTCTAACATGTTCCACAACAGAAAATATTTGACCTTGTTTTCCCTGTGTAGTTGAAGTTAATTTATGCCTTTGTTGTACAAGAGATTCACTTATTTTTTCCACCCCCTAACATAAATTGTCCCAAATATGAGAATGCCTTACTTCTTAATGACCTTCTGGATACAAATTAGTCAAAATGACAAATATCTATTCCCACTTATACAGTAGAATTATAAGCAAATTATATTATTGTAATCCTGGGAGCTTTGAGATGAGGAAGCATTTCCATGGTTTATATTAAAGGTAGGTGCAGATATGCAAATTTTATAATTTTGAATTGTGCCTCTTCTCAAGTCAGAGAAACCAGTCTACAAAGCAGCACAATTTGCATGTAATGCATCTATGATCTCACAAAACTGAAAATGAAACAACACTATGAAAATACCACCTTGATTTCTGTAATAAACAGAATAATCAGTAAATAGGAGCTTTTATATAGATCATTACTTCAAAGAGCAACAACTTTCTCTTTGCTATGAAGTGAAAAATCTTATTAAGCCCTTAGACTTAATAACCATACTAAAGCTTTTAGGCATAATGGTGCAAAAATAATAATAATAATAGTAATAATAGTAATAGTAGTAATAGTAATAATAAATACACAGTCAAGCTTCTTTATCCCATATAATATAACTGTAGTTTTTATCTGTCACAGAAAAACTACTGACAAATTCACTATGCATATAACTTTTCATTATGTTTAATCCCTAAGTAGTGTCTCAGTGTTTTCCAAGGCTACCCTGGATCCTGTGACTCATTAGAATGATTTACTAAGATGTCTCAAATATTGTTGTTTTTTTAAACTGCCATTTATTACATGGAAAAACTACAAATTAAAATAACGAAAAAGAACTTGTTTATGTGCAGAAGAACAAATGTGACATGCACCTTTCTGGGTATGCTAATGGGAAGTTTGCTTAATTCTTCTGTAATCAGTGAAAATGACAAATGTAAAGAAAAACAATCACAAAATTCTTTATATCCCAAAAATTTATTAATTATAATATAAAGTTATACATGCCTGCCTGACTCCAGAAGACTCTCCACTAAGTTAAAACAAATGTCCTCCAATGCACAATATTTGCTACCACAAACGTACTTTTATCATACAGCCCTCAGCCCCCGGATTACAAAGCCAGCTCTTCACCTTCATCATAGTGATAGCCCAGATTATCTTGTCAAACTAGCACAGTATAGCTCACTTGTTTTCAGATTAAAAGGCATTCCTAACTGGCAGAAATTCCAAGGGCTCAAAGCTCATCTTTAAAATGTCTCTGTTGAAGACAAGTGTTTTAGGAAGCTGTAGACTTGAGACTCCTGTGGCTCCCAGGTTTTTATGCCTTTCTCTTGGACTCTTTTCCTTCTGTCTGTTTGTCTTGTACAACTCTAAAATGATAATTTTTGTCTTATCTTATATTTTTGTGCTATTAATTTTTTTAGAAAGGAAGGAATGAATTAATGAAAACCTAGCCACTAGGGCTGGGGTTAACAACCTGCTGGGAGGGGAAAAATCAGTTTTCTACAACAGAGTGATGGTGGGCCTATCAACCACTCCAGGACAGGTCTCATGTTGAGGAGTAGTAGATGAAGATATAATGGATTCCTTCCACAGGTTTGCTGTTGTTTCTTTGTTTGTTCTTATTTGTTTGTTTTGTGTGTTTGTGTGTGCACAATGCTTTTATTTGGTTACTCTTTTCTGTAAATGATGTTATTTTTTTTTTTCAGAGGAAGGGATAAGAGGAGAGCCTTACTCAAGAAAAGCCCAGGTTTTCTTTCTCTGTTCTAGTCCAGGCCAGAAAGCTTCTAACCTCTATTACAATCTGCTCTCGAGTAAACCCAGACCTTGAAGACTTGAACTTCTAGCCTCTTTCTGTTAAACTAAGCCTGAAATGTCTTCAGCCTTGGAACTTAATGCTGAATCAACTAAACCTTTCTATTTTTTTCTGAGCTCTGGCTGTCTGGTTCAACTCAGCTCTTCTGGCCCAAACTCTAATCCAAGCTGAGTGATTCAATGTGGTTTCTCTCAGCTTCTGACTGAATTTCTCTGCTTGGGAAAACTGCCTCTGAGCTCCATGTACTGAACTGAACTGACTACGCTGACTGCAGGAAGTGAATGGAACTGCAAGGACTCAATTTAAACCAACTGCACTCGACTCAATTACACAAAACTGAACTCAACTCTCTCTTCCTGCACTGCTCTTAAGTAGCAGTTCTTTCTACTGTGTTCTTGTGAAAGTTGTGGGTATCCTATCTCTGATTCATTCTGTCAAATCTTTCTCTGATTCCTCATTTTTGTCTGACCCTCAATTAGAGGTCATTGTATGGAATTAAAGGTGTGTTCTAAGGGCATGTATGGATTCCAGCCAGCAGGATTAAAAGTGTTTGCATTCCAGCCAGATCACACAGACAGACCTAGAAAATCTTAAAATGTGATCCCTTGCCATATCAGCCATGTTGCTTTGTTAAAATTCCTCTACAATTTTTTTTTTGAGGGGCATGGTTTTATTTTATTTTCTTAACTTTGGGGGCCATTATTTTTTTATTGGGATTGTGTTTGATGAGAAAAAAAAATAAAGTTTGGTGAGTAGGAAGGGGGAGAGGATCTGGAAGTACTTGAGATAGAAGAAGACTGCAATAAAATATATTTAAATTAAAAAATTACTTTAGGTATACAGTTCTTAATATGATTATCCTATAAGGGAGCGGCCTTACCAGGCTACAGAGGAAGACAATGATGCCAGTCCAGATGAGACCTAATAGGCTAGGGTCAGAGGGAAGGGGAGGAGGACCTCCTCTATCAGTGGACTTAAGGAGGGGCATGAGAGGAGATGAGGGAGGGAAGGTGGAGTTGGGAGTGGATGAGGGAAGTGGCTATAGCTAGTATACAAAGTGAATAAACTGCAATTAATGAAAGATAAATTAATTAAAAATAAAATATTTTAGATAGTAAAAAATATAATATAATAAAAACAAGAAACAGGAGAAAGAATCCTGCAGTCTGTTGACTTACTCTTTCTCACAATCTTTTGTTTCTTGTTCCCTGTTTTCTGACTGAAAAACAATAACATTTTAGGAACATTTATATGATAGCAGTAGCAATGAAAACAGTCTTATGAAGAAATTCATTCCTATGTACATGGAGCTGGTTCTTGCCAGAAAGTCTCCTCAGTGTCACAACTACTGTTGCATGCTATCAAAGGCTATCTGGAAGGTCACTCATGTTTTATCTGCGACCAAGCCACTGGAAATACCTTCAGCCACAACTTGAGTACATTACATTCATTTTAGTTGAAAACCAAAATTTAAAAAAGTAAATTAGCCACAATTTATATAGAAGCCATACTGAAGTAACTTAAATGATCTGTATGTTTATAAATTATACTGTCTTACATTAAATCTGCTACCTAGTGAAGAATATGTGATCCACTGATAGATTAGTTTTGGACATGTGTTTTGAACTCTTGACTTATTTTATTATGTTAGTGCCAATTTAAGTGAAGGATAATTTCCCATGTTAAAGAGAACTAATTTAACTTAATTTAAACTAATTTAATACCAACAAATAATAGAATATTTCTAACATAAGATTCTATTTTCTCCTTTCTACAACGACAAATATCTTCAGTCTTTGCTTCACTTTATAAGAATACTATAAGAAAACAGCCAATCTAGAGAACCAACACCTTTGTAGGCTCCCTCCTCTATGATTCTGTCAGAGCCATGTAGGAACAAGTTGAAGCATGTTTCAGAAGAAGCTAAAATTGCCAGTACCTTTAGATGGGACTTGCAGCTCCCAGGACTGTGAGAAAATCAATACCTCTGTGATCTGGAGGATATGCTTTGTCCTTGAGCCTGGTTTCCTTAATGCGATTTTAATACACCTATGCACCTCTACAGTGTCAATTCACTTCAATCAACATTCGGGGTGCCTCTCCTTTCATCTCCAGGGATAAGTCATTTATCAGCCTGTGCTGAGCAGTGATACTTGACAGATGGTTTAGCGTCTGGCTCCACCCAGGAACTTCAGTTGTACTATTTCCTCAAAACAGTCAAAAGCCAAAAGCGGCTTGTAAAGTGGAGTCTCCTCTGGCAACTCACAGCCTCAAAAGAACCTGTTGTGTTATGTGGTGTGTAGTAGTTTGGAGTAGGACCACACCAGTACCCCAATGGCCATCCAACGTACAGGAGATGGTGAAGCAATCCGTGTTCATCAACTTTTATCACTGTAACACATACTCAACACATATCAACTCATATATGGGCTAGGAGGCTTTCATATATTTTCAACTGGCCTCCATGATGCTTTAGACTGTGGTATAGCGATATGGAGTGATAGAAAAGTGTTGAGTGGGCACAGCTGTTCAAAGGAGGGCTGAAAATTAAAAGCCAGCGTAGAAAGAGGTAAATTTCCACTACTTCACTTGAGTGCGTGTACCCACATATCTAAACCTCTCACTAGACCTCACTTTTAAAAGGTTCCCACCATTTCCAAAAGTGCCAATCTGGAGACGAATCCTATAACACATCTGAATGAGATCCCATATCCAAACTATGAGATATCGTTAGCAGCTACAAACTAACCACAACTCATAGCTGCAGGAAACATCTCAACAGTTTTTCCTTTTGTTCCTACCCATTTATCCCTACATTCTAAACAGTATTTTATTTCTGTCACCATAAATCAGTGACTTTGTACAGTTTATATTTATAAATGGGCTCTGAACAAAAGAAGTCTTGTACTTTTTCTCTATTGTGTTTTATTTTTAGCTTAAAATGATGTCTTTCACGTTCATTGATTTTTATGTGTATTAGTCATCTGTTTTTCTGGCACGAATTGCCTCAAGAGATATAGATCATCACTTAATATCCTTGATTATTGAATTTTTATATGTACAAAATAAAGTAGACTATACTGTCTTTTGAGGTCTAAAATTCTATACAAACTTTTAGTATCTTGAATTTATTGCTATTATTCACTTTCCCTCCATTTACTTTCTGGATAATCAATCACCAAGAAACTCGTCACCTCAAGAAATGTATGAGGCTCTGGAGAACTGTAAAGGTACTTTCAGAAAATGTGTGCAGTAGTGGGAAAAGCCTTTAATTCAGGTTAAAAACCAGCTATTGGTTGTAAATAGACAGTAAAATTCAAACTCACAGGTAAGGCAGAAATAAATTAAGACAGATAAGAGTTAACATCTTAATTGCTAATATGTTTTTCATAGCTTTGAAAAATGTGGCTGAACAATATAAAAAATTGAATAGATACTTTTAATGAAAATTGTTCTAAGAAAACAGTATTGTAAAAAATGACAATATGGAAGTTTTTCATTGTTGTGTTATATGGAAATACTAATTTCTATAAATATACTTTATTAACTTAAGATAAAACCAAAATTTGAATATTAATATAAATAGGTTTATTTTATTGTAATTATTATGAATCATTTCTTTTATACATTTTACTTAATGTCTAAGTGTATAAAACTTTTGATGTTTCCTTAAAGTGTTTTGAACTTACAAACTAAAGTGATTTTGTAAGCAGCAGAAAAATATAGAGAAACATATACAAATAGCTATATAACGACACAATTTGACATAATGCTTTAATACACCCACTTATCTTGTATATTTTTGTCAGTCTCATCTTAAACATCTTTAATCAAAACAACACTGGAGACTTTAAAATATATACCATTTCTTTGAAAATTTCAAATAATTTATTTTTATAACATTCACTCAACTTTTTCCTTAAATTCTTCACAAATTAACCTGCAATTCCTTAGTTCCCCCAACTTTGTGTCTTGAATTATTAATTACACTGTGATTTCAATTTCTACTATTTATATATTCCTGGGGAAGGAGCCATCTGTAGAACCCGTTTGACCTTCCAGGAACAACAGCATTAAATTAACTCTTCCTACCGAGAAGCAAGTAAGTGTCCGTAGATTCTCACTGAGGGCCAGGGACGCAAGAACCCCTTCTGACTCCATGCTGAACACTGACTGATTTGATTTCTGCGTGTCCTGTGAAGGTGTCCACAGAAGATGGGAGTTTATGAGGGCAGCCGTCCTATTGTATACAAGAGACACTACTTCGCTCATGTCCTCCTTGACCTCTGGCTCTTACAATCTTTTAATTTCCTCTCCCCCTGACAGTCACAGAGAATATGAAAGAGAGAGAGTATAAAAGTATGGAGACAGTATGAAATATGTGTTGTTTATGGCTGCATGTTCTACTGACAGTTACTCCGTGTACTTTGACTAATTGTCAATCCACCATCAACTGCACAAAGAAACTTCTCTGATATTGTCTGATAGCTGCAGAAATTAGAGTGTTTAAGCTTATGAAACAAATCATATTAGCTTTAACATATTAGCTTTAACTCTTATGAATTGTTTTCAAACTTTTCTTCTATATGTTGGCAGGAATTATCTATTTAATCGTGAAAATCCATACATTTCGGAGTAGTGAACTTTATTTTCCTAAAATAAAAAATATAAAAAGAAAACTGTTAAAAAGAACTTCTGAAATATAAAGTGAATCTCACACAGTTGTCTCATGTTGACATTTTCCCATATGCTGGTGTGTTTTTCTTACTATAATCCAGAAATTCTGCATCTGGAAGGTGATAATTCCTGGATACACATTGCAAAGCAAAGCAAATTAAAGTGCTAATTGTAGAGCTCTAATTTCAGAAAGTATGGTTATTACAAAGAACCCAGAAATACAAATACCACATAAGGAGAGAGGAGGAATCGCTAGAGTGCATTTAGAGACAGGCATGCTAAAACTTTTCTTTTTTTAACTATTTTGTACTCAAAATTCCCCGGATAAAGATTGCAAAGCTGAATTTTCATGTTTTTAGTTTATTCGGTGGGTATAAGCAAAGATACAGGAGTCAATTTTGAAAGGAAGAGAGCCTTGATGAATCCATTATGACCTTGCTAAAGCTAAATTTCTAGGAATGCTTGGTCTAAAGGAACCTTAGGAGAAGCACACCAATTTTCGCTAGAAAAATAGTCCATGAGGACAAGTAAGAAGGAATCTCCCCATATACCACATATCATTGCTCAAAGATTTTCCCCAAGGATGAAACCTCTGGCTTCTCCATCCCGCACAATGTTACTTGATTCACTCTGTCTCTGCAGTGAATCCAGGTACATATATTGAGACGCTGGTGGATGATATGTGGGTACTAACAGATATAATGAATAGCGCTCATACAAATGTGGCTGATGTAGTGAAACTTGGGATAGAGATAAATATTGTCAATGTTAATGCGGCACTTTCAGTCAAATAAATAAACTTATTTTTGTAATCTTCAATTGTCTCTTCAAATTGTAACAAGTTTCTTTTTAGGTAAATTATTTATTGACTGAAATTATAACTTTATTAAAACACAGAACTCTATAAAATGGAATACATATTAAGTCTGAAAACTAAAGCCTTCCAGATTTCATGGTTTAATACAAAGAGCTTGAACTTTGTTCTCTCAATACACTGAAAGCCAAAAATTCTTGACTCCAAACCTAAACGAATGCATATGATAATTCACCCCCACTCCCAAACCACAGAGAGAAACAGATGCAGAGAATCAGAGATTTTTAATGGAGAATTCCAGGGCAGGGCCTAACCGTTGAAGCCAGGAGTGTGAGCATCTTTTAAACTTAATTTGAAATTTTCAATATTATGATAGTATACATGGTGAGTCTAAAAATTCTACCAGAAAACATTAACAGGCAAAAAAACACATTCAGCCAAATAAGTGAATAGAAAATTAACGCAAACAAACAAACAAACAAACAACAACAACAAAAAACCAGTAGTCCTCTTATAAACACATGATAAGTGGAAAGAGTAAAAAATCAGGGAAGCAACACAATTCGTAATAGCCTTAAATATTAATACTATAAAATATTTGGGGGTAACTCTATCCAAGCAAATCAAATACTTATATGATAAAAGTAATAAGGCATGGAAGAAAATAACTAAAGAAGATATTAGCTGATGGTAAGATTTGCTTTGCAGATTCTGGCTATTATGAGTAAAAATGTTATGAACATAGTTGAGCAAATGTCCTTGTTGTATGGTTGAGCATTTTCCAGGTATATATGTCCAGGAGTGGCATATCTGTGTCTTGAGGTAGCACTATTCCCAGTTTTCTGAGATAGCACCAGACTGATTTCCAAAATGGTTGTGCAAGTTTACATTCCCACCAGCAATGGAGGAGGGTTCCCCTTTCTCCACATCCTCTCCAGCATGTGTTGTCACTTGAGTTTTTGATCTTAATTATTCTGATGGGTGTAATATAGAATGTCAGAGTCTAGAACCCCTGCTCAGATGTAGCCCATGGCAGCTCAGTATCCAAGTGGGTTCCCTAGTAAGGCGAACAGGGACAGTCTCTAACATGAATTCAGTGGCTAGTTCTTTGACTGCCTCCCCTTGATAGGTGAGCAGCCTTGCAAGGCCACAGAGGAGGACAATGCAACCAGTTCTGATGAGACTGAATAAGCTAGGTTCAGATGGAAGGGAAGGAGGTCCTCCCCTATCCTTGGATTTGGAGAGGGGCATAGGAGAAGAAGAAGGAGAAAGGGCGGGGTTAGGAAGGGAGGAGGGAGGGGTTACAATTGGGATAAAAAGTGAATAAACTGTAATTAATATAAAAATAAAAAAATTAATTAAAAAAAAAAGAATCTCAGAGTCGCTTTGGTTTGCTTTTCCCTAATGACTAAGGACATTCTCTAAGGCATTTATTTAAGTGCTTCTCTGACATTTGATATTCCTCTGTTGAGAATGCTGTTTAGCTCTGTACCCCAGTTTTTAATTGGATTATTTGGTTTGTTGGTGCTTAATTTCTTGAGTTCTTTGTATATAATGTATATTAGCCCTCTTTCAGATGTAGGCTTGATGAAGATCTTTTTCCAGTCTGTAGGCTGTTGTTTTGTTCTGACTACAGTGTCCTTTGCTTTACAGAAGCTTTTTAGTTTCATGAGGTCCCATTTATTGATTGTTGATCCTAGAGCCTGAGCTCTTCATGTTCTGTCCAGTAAGTTGTCTTCTGTGCCAATGAGTTTAAGGCTCTTCCATACTTTTTCTTTTAACAGGTTTTTTGTGTCTGGTTTGATATTGAGGTCTTTGATCCACTTGGACTTTACTTTTCTGCAGTATGATAAGTACGGATCTACTTGCATTTTTCTACATGTACATGTCCAGTTAGACCAGCACCATTGAAGATGCTATCTTTTTTCCATTGTATGTCTCTCAAACAAAGAATGGATATAGAAATTGTGATACATTTATCCAACTGAATACTACTCAGCTATTAAAAGCAAGGAAATCATACAATTTACAGGCAAATGAAAGGACTAGAAAAGATCATTCTTAGTGAGGTAGCCCAGAAGCAGAAAGACACACATGGTATATACTCACTTATATGTACATATTAGCCATATAATATAGGATAAAAATACTAAGATCTACAGACCTTAAGAAGTTAAACAAAAAAAAGGACTGTAGGGAAGATGCTTGGTTCTCATTTAGAAGGGAAAACAGGATAGACAGCAGAAGCAGTAGAACAGAGGGAACAAGATGGAAGCCTACTACAGATGTTTTCTAAAAGACTCTTCTACCCAGCAGGGAATTGAAGCAGATGCAGAGACTCACAGCCAAACTTTAGTCAGAACACAGGGAGTCTTTTGGAAGAAGTGGGATATAGAAGGACCTGGAAGGGGCAGGAGCTTCATAAGGAGACCAATAAAGCCAAAGACCATGCATAGAAAGGACCTAGACCCCCTGCTCAGATGTAGCCCATGGGCATCTGGGTGGGTTTCTATGTGGGTCTCCTAGTAAATGGAGAAGACACAGTCTCTGACATGAACTTGGAGCTACCTGCTCCTTGATCACTTCTTTCCAGCCAGCCCACAGAGGAAGAGGATCCAGGCAGTCCTGATGTAACCTGATAGGCTGGGGTCAGACAGTAGGGCAGGAGGATGTCCCCTATCAGTGAACTAGGCAAGAGAGGGTTAGTGAGGAAGAGGGAAAGAAGGTGGGACTGGGAGGAGATAAAGGAGAAGGCTACAACAGGGATACAAAGTGAATAAATTGTGAAAAGTAATAATAATAATAATAATAGAAAAGGAAAAAATATTTGCTTTGCTCATGAATTGGTAGGCTTATTCTAGTAAAAGTGGCTACCCTACCAAAAGCTATTACAGATTCAGCACAACCCCATAAAAACTCAAAAATAATCTTTTACAAAGCTTGAAGTGACAATGTTCAACTGCATTTATATGGAAATACACACATGCACACACCATTAGGATAGCAAAAATACTCCAAAATAACAAAATAATTGTGGGAAATATCACTATCCTTGATCTCAAATTGTAGAATAATTCTATAGTAATAAAAGCAGTATGAGATTGGCACAAAAACAAATATACTGGTTAATGGAATAGAATTGAAGTCCCCCAATAGGTACACACACAAACACACACACATACCTCTAAAATCAGAATCAAAATAAATATTTATTTTTGAAGTGTATTATCTTAGGTGTTTTGTCACAGGAATGAAAAAAAAAGTAATATAGTCTACATACAAAAATCCAACCAATAGACTACTCAAAGCATAATATTTCAATAACTTTTAATTTCTAATCTTTATCATTTTATTAATTGCTTAATAATTTTAGTATAATTCATTTTTCTTGACATTAATCAACTACAAAATGACAATTTCAAAGAAGTAACACTATCATTAATGACTGGTTAACTACAATGTTTTAGTTGGTGTACAATTTAACTGTTTTTCTAAAATTCAGTAGCATATATTGAAATTTAGCATCCTGCGGTGTATGATATCACTATCACGGTAATTCATTTACATATAGAAAGTAAACATTGACTGAAATCACTTAGTACAAACATGCCAAAGTTTTTCATCTAAATTAAAATTATCAATATTAAAAGAAACTATTACGTGTGAATATAAATCAGAAAAATGTGATCTAATCTTAAACCGAAAGAGTCCTAGTTTTAAGCATCTGATATGTATACTCTTATAATGTCAATTTGAGTGAAAATTTCCTTGAGAATCTAGCTATTAAATGGTAAGTTTAGCGTGTTTTCTTTTGTATTTATTTTTAATTAAATTTTTATTTTTTTATATTAATTACAGTTTATCCACTTTGTATCCCAGCTGTTGCCCCCTCCATCATTCCCTCATCTCCTCCCATGCCTCTTTCCAAGTCCACTGATAGGGGAGGTCCTCCTCCCCTTCCATCTGACTCTAGCCTATCCAGTCTCACCAGGACTGGCTGCAATGTCCTCCTCTGTGGCCTAGCAAGGCCGCTCTTATTTTTAATCACTTTCTCAAATTTTCGAGATTATAATTTCTCCCATTCATTTTCCATACTCCTAAACATTTCACATAACGCTATTTTTTTGTAGGCATGGCCTCTTTTTCTACTAATCATTGTTACATCTACATACTAATAAACAACACACAAATACACAAACATACATATGTATATAATCCATAAAAGTATATGTGTTATATATATATTCCTAAATATAACATACACATGTTCCTAAATACAAAGTACAACCTACCTACAAAAAGCTATATTTACGCACACTTGCAGTTACTATAGATAAAAACTGTACTATGGAGAGACTATTACTACTTGAAATTTTGCATACTTATAAGAAAGGAAGACATCCAGTGACCTGCCAACCACATGTCCTGCCCTCAGCTGGAGCCATTGGAGCCACTACAACATGCAAATATGTGGAGGACAGAGAGGATAGAAGTGGCACAGTTTGAAGTTATGAAGAGAGGTTGACCTGGAGGCACGAGGGTGGAGAGGAATAGCATGTTTTGAGTGTGCGCCCTGCACCTGTGGTCATGATGAAATCCCACGCTGCTGTGTCAGCGGCCATATAGCAACAGGGTTCTGTAGATGTCCATGACTCATTACCACTAAAGACCATGTGGGCATCCCTGGTCTGGGCAGCCACATGGAACCACCTGAATGCCCAAAAGCTGTGCAGAGCTGGCCTCACCTCTCACTGGTCATAGCATTCTGGAGAGCTATCCCAATACCTAACTAGTTGCTGCGCTCTGCAGAGTTGTCCTGCATCTCACCTGGGCAGCATAGTAGAGCTGGTCCTGGTGCCATGGGGGCAGGTGAGCTGCCCCACTGCATGGAAACAAGAGAGTTGCACCTGCCCCTTGCTAGCTGCAGTATTTGGGTGAGCTAGCAGGAGCACTGCTGGAAAGCTTGCCTTGGGGGTGTGCATAAGGGAGAGACAGCAGCCTGACCAACTCAGCTGCTGCCCACACCTAGATCCATGGCTTTGTGTTGACCCACCCAAAGATCTGCCTCATCTTTGAACTTATAGAGTGTATAAAAGATCTAAAGCGGCAAGAACTCTATGACCCATGACAATCATAGGATATCTGAGAGGAGCCCTGGGGAGGGTTTAGTATTGATGGTATATCAGAAGCCAGAGCACTAAAACCAGACCAGTGACTCATTGCAATGAACATTTACAAGTAGATGTGCAGAAAAAAGAGTGACATAGTACAGCTTAAACAGCAAGATGTTTTCTATGGTTGGTTTTGTTTTCTATTTTCTTTTTTGGGGAAGGTTACAAGGGCAGAAGGCAGGCACAAAGGGATGGGATGATGAGTGGAATCAGGGAGCATGATTTGAAAGTCACAAAGAATCAATAAAATGTTAAAAGTTTCATATATTGAAATCTAATTTCAACATATGATATTTACAGATGGGTCTTTGTGAAGATAATTAAGTCATGAGTTTTCACAACACACAAGGTCTGGAGTTAGTTTGCCCTTCTCCTGTAATGTAAGAACACAATAATATATACCTACAGTAGGCTACAAAAGAGTTTTATCAGGCTGGTGTCTGGATCACCAAGACTGTACCTGTCTGAGAAACAAATTCCTCTGGGTTATGAGCCACTCACTTGGTATATGGTGCCTCTGCTATGGAACCCTGAACTCATTGCAACTGATGTGA
>REGO01000366.1:50296-71484 GCA_010120015.1 Rhombomys opimus | reverse complement strand
ATCTTAGCCATTCTGATGGGTGTGAGGTAAAATCTCAGGGATGTTTTGATTTGAATCTCTATGATTTTAAACTCTTATTTCTAACTCTTTTGTGAATATACTATGTTCTTGTGTTCTTGAAACTGGTAAACAGAAGCATAAAATATTTTCCCTCAAAATGTATTACCAAGAAATCTTCACTGGGATATAGTTTCATGTACATATTTAAATTTTATAGAGATAAGCAGAAATTGTCCATTAAAAGAAAACTTTTACAAAGTGACTAATGAATGGAATGGAGTGATATAACTTGGTATGAATGTCAGGATTTGAACACTTAGAAATGTAAATGATATGTTCTCTTAAGAAGAGATTCCCAGTGGCCTATATCTTCAAAACCTAGCACGCTAACTTTACATTAGTATGAGTAAATAAGGGAAAAACAAGTAAAGCAAATGAAAATTCATCCTTCTGAAATTATTTTGAGGGCAGTAGGGAAAAATGAAAACCTGTTTTTACTTCAGTTACCTGATGTAATTGAACGCAACAGGCGCAATATGGGTATGAGAAGCAAGCATAAGGCCAGGAGACAGGAACCGGGCACCAGCTTGAAGGTGACGTAGTAGAGAGTAATTTTAGGCCGTTAGTGTTTGTGTCACTCAGGAAATTCCAATTACACCAACTGTTTCTGCTCAGGCAGGTAGTTTAATTCATCAGAGTACAATTTGTGCTTGTTTCCTTCGGTGTTAATAAGGTACATACTATCTTAAAGACTGCCTCTGAGAGGGAAGTTGGGATTTTCATGAGTTATTTTAAGGAAATAAACTCAAGGAGTTTGGCAAAATGTCATATTCCATAAATCAATGTACCACATTTTCTCCTTTTACTAGAGTAAACTTTGAGGGGTGTACAAGAAATGTCCTGTGTTTGAAGTTGCTGTCACCCCAGGGCCATCTGGCTAATCAGATGTCAGCTGTCTCTTTTTGTCAGAAAATTTATGTTTCTGGTAGAAAGGAAGTGAGCATTGCTTACAAACCTTCAGAGATAAGATTTTCAGCCTTTATCAAAAGAAGCCTCTTCTAAAAATACCCATTTTCTGCATTTCTTTCCATCAATTCCGTATTTCCTTTTCATTTAAAGAAGCTGAAGGTGAACCAATGACTTGTAAGAAAGCATTTCATTCTGACTATAATGAAAAGGAAATTAAGATATTTAAAATACATAGAGTCGGGGAAGATCAATCCAGGATTGAATATACGCTTAGTGACTTATAAGAAATATGACACTGAAAGTAATTTCCTCCTTTCTTTCATTTCAGCTTCCACGTGTGTGAATCCAATCACTCTTATAAGAGGTTGTAAGATGATGCATTTGATGCTTCTAACACAACGAGGAGATATCCTCAGAAGCCCCATTGCGAGCATATTGGGTCAGACAGAAGCCACATCTCAGCTGCGAACCCAACAGGGACCAAATATATCTTCTATCAATGGGTTCTTGTATGTATGATGAAGCAATAGAAAAATTCATAAACACATGCAGAGGAAACATGTAGAAGATTCAATTTTAATTCAAATTAAAAATTTTATCTTTAGTTCTTTGAGTTAAGTTCTGAAATCCATTTGATAAAACTGTGGGTTTTACCAATGTGGATTATATAAATATATATAATATATATTTATATATATAAATATTATATATATCTCATATAATGTATTATATATAATCCACATTACTAAAATATATATGTATGAATAATATATATATGTATATATATATTACAGAAGAGCAGGAATCAAGATGAGATGACAATAGCATCTATTTTCTTTACTTCTACTTTTGGGATAGAGTTATGGAGTATGTAGGCAATTCTATGTAAATACATTTGGGAAATAAACAAGTTCACATTTAGAGTTATTCCTCAATTTGGAAGTTCTTAGGAATTCTTGTAAGTTCTGTTACAGCCAGTTTAGTTACACTGGTTATGAATATTTGATTGAATATTCCAGAAGCTTGCCCTATTTGAGTAGAGTACATAGTCTTTCAAGTGTCTATCTCTTTTTAAAAATCATATTTTAATTTGTACTTGTGCATATGAAAATGTTATGCCAAACATTTGATACAGTTATCAATTTCTCCAGAACTGTCAAGAATTAATTATAGAAAAAAGGTTTTAAATGATTTTCAGCAGAAACATTTTGCAAATCCTGTCAATCACATATTTTCCAGTGATGTGCCATGAAATATGTTTCAGCATATTATGATGTGTGGCTAAAGGAAAATACATGTGAATGTAGTGACGATAATTGAAAGGATGCACTCTGTTAGCAGCACACTGTGTTCGGTTCATTACTGGGTTCATAGTTTGGGAATACGTAGTATATTGTCAATTTTCACTGGTTCTATATGAGCTGAAGCAGCTCTTGTTTACATTCTTTCCACATATTTCTTGTTGGGTCATCTCCACCGTTACCTTCCAATAACGTAGCACCGTAGTGCCAAGCATAAAGAGCACACTAAATCTTCTGAACACTCACTTGCAGAACTTAAAAGCACCCTTTTCTGGGGAAATCTGATGAAAAGTCACTAATTACATGGGCTCTATTTATCTCTGCAGCTACATCTTGTAACTGTCTGCTTTTAATAAAACCTTACTTCTTTCCTGGTATTTCAAGCAGATCACAGTTTGTCTTCAATTAGCATGTATGCATACTGATGAAGGAGGTCTGCCTCATCATCTGGGATATTTTATCTTTCCCTCATTCTTTCTCTCTTCTGAGTCAGAGCAGAACCACCACCAGGGTTTCATTGAGTTCATTGTCTAATTTTACTTATTTTCTTTTTTTCTTTTATTAATTACAATTTATTCACTTTGTATCCTGGCTGTGGCCCCCTGCCTCTTCCTCTCACAATCCCACCCCCCCTTCCCTCATCTCCTCCCATACCACTCCCCAAGTCCACTGATAGGGGAGGTCCTTCTCTTCCCTCTGACCCTAGCCTATCAGGTCTCATCATGACTGGCTGCATTGTCTTCCTCTGTGGCCTGTTAAGTCTGCTTCCCCCTCAGGAAGAGACAATCAATGAGCCAGCCACTGAGTTCATGTCAGAGACAGTCTCTGCTCCCATCACCAGAGAACCCACTTGGAGACTGAGCTGCCATGGGCCACATCTGTGTATTTTGCTTCATTTTGATATTGTGCTCGTGTATCAGGACAGCAAGCACTTTAAACAATGTAGTGGAATTTTAATTCAGAACATGACTGCTCTGACAACAGATCACATCTAAAAACCTTCTAGGTCTATGTAATTAGGCTGAAATAGAGACACACCTTTAATCCCAGAAGACAGAGGCAAAGAGATCAAGGCCAGTCAGGTATAGGGCAAGTTTCAAGTAAAGAAAAATTTAGGTCCAGGAGTGGTGTACAACTTTTATCCCAGAACTCAAGAGAGAGAGGCAAGCAGTTCCCTAAATACTAGTCACTTCTGTTCAGGCAGTTCCAATGAGTTTCATTCAACTCATTGAGTCAATGAGTTGAGAGGTAGCACAGTTTAGCAGGGCAGTTTAGCTCCTAGCAATTCAGTGGAATTCAGAGGTAGTTTTACCAGGAGAGTTTTGCAGGGGACAGATAATTTGAAGACAGGACAAGCTAGACGTAGGTAAAGACAGAATGAGCCAGAGAATGAGAAGGAGCCAGAAGATTAGAAGTGATTGCTAGAGTTAGTTTGAGCTAGAACAGCTTGAGTTGAACCAGCCAACCATAGCTCAGAAAGAGCTAGAGAAGATGAGCTTATTCAGCAATAAGTCTCAAAGGTTGAAAACAAGCTAGGCCTAGATTTGATGGTATAGAAGCTAGGAGCTTCCAGGACTATGTCTAGGCTAAGTACAGAAGCAGTAGCCTCAGAGATGACAATTAAATCAAATAATAAAAGTTACTTTTGCAGAATATGGCTTGTACAATTGAAAAGTAATATTTTAAATATAAAACCTTTTATAAATTTAAATAGACAACTAGGGGTAGCAGTGTTACTTATTAGAGCCACAGAATTAGAAAGGAGGCTTGCTTCGTTTCATATGTTGTTTGTAAGTCACTTAACTTCTGTGATGACTGCTTATTTCACAGATAGAGAATACATTTTACTATTAATATCTGTCACAAAGGTTAGTGGAGCCTCAAGTTTAATAACTTATGTGAGAATAAATTACTCATAGCAATTCACGATAGAAATGCCAGTTATAACCACTGCTAAGACTATGCACTGACATTAAAAAATAATATGTCTCGGTTTTATTATAAGTAATGGACAGATGTTGAACCACCTATTTATGTCATACTAGCTAAGTGATTTCTAAATATAAGCTCAATGCTCTGTATTTCCAGTATATGAGTCAATATTTCACTCATTGTTGAACATTCACCGAAGCAAAATAATCACATTAATCTTAGCAAAGAGTAAATCATACTGGTTCATTATTATTTCCTGCAACTGAATGCCTTCTTTTATTTCTGTTCCACTAGGCTTTTTCAAATACACCACATAGGAAAAATACATGGAATTGTAAGGTGATTTAGTCTTATTATTCATAAGCTTTTATTTTCTTTCCTGTCATTTAGTGAGCACATGTGGGAAATAATATAAAAATCTAAATGTATTTTATAATTTTATTTGGATTCAATAGTATATTACATTTAATATCTGTTGAGTATAACAGATATTAATTAACTCATTTTTGAAAGATATTTAGCACATTAATTTCAGTTGGAAATTAATCTTTAAAACATTATGTAGACCCTATCGGTTCTATAATAAAGTAGGATATTATTTGCTCTACTGTAATTTATACTGAAAAATATAACAATATAATAGTTGATCAGAAAATTTTTTATCACATTCACGTGTTAAGGAGGTCACATTAACTACACACACTGACAAACACACACACACAAACTAAAGTTTTATATTATATATTTTAATAAATTGTTAACCAATAAAAGTAGTTTAAACAATTCTGAAATAACGCATGCCAGCATTAGGAGATAGATTGTTACAGGCACATCCATGCTTAAATAATAAACAACATGTAATGGATTAAGATTCAATTTTTTTTTCAGTAATTTATTTGTTTTGTGTTGTTGTTACTGTTTTGTTGCAGTATACACACCTGGAAGACCTATTATAGTGGAAACTTCATAAAATATATGAGAGAATCCCCAATAAAGTATCCAAATAATGGGGAGACAGAGTCCCAAATGAAGCTTCTATTCACCAAATGAAGCTTCCAGTATCTGGAGTAGAATGTGTTGATTACCACAAACTGAAATCAAGGCTCCATTGCTGAAGACAGCACCTACATTATTCATCGGACATGGGGAGGTCGAGCTGGTGCCGACCTTCACCTCGCATGTCCTGGTGTCTTAAGTACGTAAAGGTACTCTGCAGTCTGCCAGAAGATGAAAGTATAAACACTAGCCCAGACACAAACCTTTTGATCTACAGTGCTTTCCTGCCTGGAAAATACACTAACCGCAGTGGTGGCACAACACTTGTGGGAAGAATCACTGTCTGATTTGACTCATTTCTGACACTGCTTGATGGACCAGTAACAGAGGCTAGTCAGCACAAAGACCTGGGATAAAACCAAATGCTATGTGACTTTAAGAAAAGGAGTGATAAAATGACCCTTAATAATATTCTAACTCAGAGATCAGTGCCTTATTCTTCCATCGTCAGCTAAGACTTGTCCTCTAGCAGATGGAAAGAAATATAGATGACCATCCATTGACAGGCATTATGAAGTGATAGAGAGAATGGGGCCTTGAAACAATGAAATCTGAGTGGGATTTCTCCATCAAATACTTCCTCTCAAAGTTCAGAGAATCCTGTGCAAGAAGAGGCAAAAAGAATGTAACAGCCAGAGGGAATGGGTCATACCAGGAGAACCCAGGCCCTCTAAATCAACTGAGCAAAATTTAAATGGCTATACAGAGACTGAAGTAGCAAGCACAGGTCCTGTAGGGATCTCTGTGTCAGGCCCTCTGCATGCATATTATTGCTTTTAGTTTAGTGTTTTTATGGGCTACTGAGTGAGTAAACCAGGGGGTCTTTGATTCTCATGCCTTCTCATAGGTTCTTTGTCTTCAGTTGGTTTCCCTTGGTAAAACTTGATGTAATTGTCTTACTTCAATCTTGATGTAATTTTACTTTGTTATAATTTACTTTTCATGTTTCTTGTTATCTCTTAAAAGCCCTTCCATCAGGCCCTAGCCTATCAGGTCTCATTAGGGATAGCTACATTGTCTTCCTCTGTGGTCTAGTAAAGCTGGCTCCCCTCTCAGGGAAAAAATGATCAATGAGCCTGCCATTGAGTTCATATCAGAGACAGCCCCTTTTCCCCTTACTAGGGTTTCCACTTGGAGACTGAGCTGCCATGGGCTACATCTTTGCAGGGGTTCTAGATTATCTCCATGCATGGTCCTTGGTTGGAGTATCAGTCTCAGAAAAGACCCCTGTGCCCAGATTTTTTGGTTCTGTTGCTCTTCTTGTGGAGCTCCTGTCCACTCCAGGTCCCATTATCTCCCCCTTCTCTCATAGGATTCCCTGCACTCTGCTCAAAGTTTGGCTATAAGTCTCAGCATCTGCTTTGTTACCCTGTTGGGTAGAGTCTTTCAGAGGCCCTCTGTGGTAGGCTCCTGTCCTGTTCCCTACTTTCTCATTCTTCTTATGTACTCCCTGTTTGCTTTTCTGAATGAGTATTGATCATCTTACCCAGGGTCCTCCTCCTTGCTTAGCTTCTTTAGGTGTACAGATTTTGGTATGTTTATTCAATATTGTATATCTAATATCCACTTATAAGTGAGTATATGCCATGTGTGTCTTTCTGCTTCTGGAATACCTTACTCAGGGTGATCTTTTTTAGATCATCCTTTTGCCTACAAATTTCATGATTTCCTTGTTTTTAATTCTGAGTAGTATTCCATTGTTTTCATGTCCCACAATATCTTTATCCATTGCTCCTTTGAGGGGCATCTGGGTTATTTCCAGGTTCTGGCTATTAAAAATAAAGGTGCAATAAACATGGTTGAGCAAATGTCCTTGTTGTGTACTTGAGCATATTTTGATATATACCTAGGAGTAGTATAGCTGGATCTTGAGGAAGCACTATTCCTAATTGTCTAAGAAGGTGCCAGACTGATTTCCAAAGTAGTTATACAAGTTTACATTCCCACCAGCAATGGAGGAGGGTTTCCCTTTCTCCACATCCTCTCCAGCATGTATTGTCACTTGAGGTTTGATCTTAGAGCATTTCTTTAAGTGTTTCTCTACCATTCAATATTCTTGTATTGAGAATTCTCTCCTACTTAAAAAAAAAGTAAGATAGAAATAGAATTCTCTGTTTAGTCTGTACCCCATTTTTCAATTTGATTACTTGATTTGTTGCTTTTTAACTTCTTTAGTTCTTTATGCATTCTGAATATTAGCCCTCTGTCAGATATAGGATCTTTTCCCGGTCTGTAAGCTGTCTTTTTGTCTGACAACAGTGTCCTTTGCTTTACAGAAGCTTTTTAATTTCATGAGGTCCCATTTATTGATTGTTGATCTTAGGGCCTGTGCTGTTGGTGTTTTGCTCAGGAAGTTGTCTCCTGTGCCAAAGAGTTCAAGGTTCTTCCCCACTTTTTCTTCTAATGGATTTGTGTGTCTGGTTTTATGTTAAGGTCTTTGATCCACTTGGACTTTAGTTTTGTGCAGGGTGATAAATATGGATCTACTTGCAATTTTCTACATGTAGACATCCAGTTTGATCAGCACTATTTTTTGAAGATGCTGTCTTTTTTCCATTGTATGGTTTAGGATTCTTTGTGAAAAATCAAGTATTCATAGGTGTGTGGGTTTATTTCTTGGTCTTCTGTTTGATTCTTTAATCCACCATTCTGTTTCTATGCCAGTACTTTGCAGTTTTTATTACTTTTGCTCTGTAGTACAGCTTGAGATCAGGGAAGGAGATACCTCAGGATGATCTGTTATTGTACAGGATTCTTTTGTTTTTCTGGGTTTTTTGTTTTTCCATATGAAGATGAGAATTTTTCTTTCAAGATCTGTGAAGAATTGTGTTGGTAATTTGATGGGAATTGCGTTGAATCTGTAGATTGCTTTTGGTAGAATGGCCATTTTCACTATTTCAATCCTACCAATCCATGAGCATGGGAGATCTTTCCATCTTCTGATATCTTCTTCAATTTCTTTCTTCAGAAACTTGAAGGTTTTTTTTTGTTTGTTTGTTTGTTTGTTTTTTGTTTTTTTTTCCAAACAGGTCTCACCTCTCTTGCTTGGTTAGAGTCACACCAAGGTACTGTATGCTATTAGTGGCTATTGTGAACGGAATAGTTTCCTTATTTTCTTCTTCAGCCCTTTTGTCTTTTGTGTACAGGAGGGCTACTGATTTTTTTGAGTTAATTTTGTATCCAGCCCCTTTGATAAAGGTGTTTATTAGCTGAAGGAATTTTCTGGTTGAATTTTGGGGGTCTCCCATGTTGACTATTGTATCATCTGCAAATAGTGATACTTTGGTTTCCTTCCTGATTTGTATTCCCTTGATCTCCTTTAGTTGTCTTATTGCTCTAGCTAGGACTTCAAGTAGTATGTTGAAGAGGTAAGGAGAGAGTGGGCAGCCTTGCTTTGTCCCTGATTTTAGTGATTGATTAGTTTCTCTCTGTTTAGTTTTATGTTGGTTATTGGCTTGCTGTATCTGTCTTTACTATGTTTAAGTATGTGCCTTGTATCCCTGATCTCTCTAAGGTTTTAAACATGAATGGGTATTGGATTTTGTCAAATGCTTTTAGGATTTTTTCAATTTAATGTTTCAGTGATTCTTTGAGAATTCTATACAATGCATTTTTATCGAATGTGTTCCTCCCTGATCCTCCCAGATATACCTTTTTACAATTTAATCCAAAAATGTGTCCTTTTCTTTCTAGCCAATATTCTTGCATGTGCTGCTTTTTACTAGAACATGGCTGACTGCCAGGGACAATTTGTACAGCAAACATTGTTGGCTCTTCTTTATTCTGTTTTGTTCTTATTTAAACCCAGCCTTTGTAGGTATTAGATAGATGTGGAATATTCCTGTTCCAATTGTGGGCCTATGTTTCCACATTGGATATATATTATTCTGTTTAATGTGAAGTTATAAAATTGGACCTTTAGCATGAATATAGTACATGTGTGTGAATGTTATTATATGTTACACATCAAAAAATTTCATACAATAGAATAAGAATTACTTACTTATACTCTGCTTTATATCATAATCAATTGGTAAAAACGTTTTATCACTTTTGGTACCAATTAGAAAAATTATTTGGAGTAGTTGCTTTCTTTTTTTTGTGGTAAAGAAATAAATGACATTTTTTCCATGTTTTTACTAATCCAGTGTTTAATTCCAAGTATCTAAGCCTTTTACTGATGTCATTTCCCTTCTGAATAGAAGCATTGCTTAGCTGTTTCTTAGTTTTTTAGAAAATTTTTGATTATTCTTTAATTATTTTTTTCTCATTTTAGTTTTCTTTGTCTGTAAACATCCTTACTTCTTTTAGATTCCTGTAAAGATCTTTCAACTTTTATCAAAATCATTGTTGACAGATTTTTGTCTTTCGAAGTTAATACTGAATTACCAATCTGCTGCTGCCCAATTAAGGTCATTCTATAAGACAATTGAATTTAGTCCTCCAAGGTTAATTACAATGTTTTGCATGGAATTCTTTTGATTTTTTTTCAGACAGAAAGTTCCTTAAATTTTCAAATTTCTTATAGTGTTTCTCAACCTTCCTAATATTTCCACAGTCTAACATAGTTTCTCATGTTGTTGTGACCCCCAACCATAAAATTATTTCACTGTTACACCATAACTGTAATACTGTACTACTAATATATAACTGTACTATTATTATGAATTGTAATATAAATATCTGACATTCAGGCTACCTAACATGCAACTCTCAAAGGGGTAACTGCCCACGGGTTGAGAAACACTGATTTATGCCTTTCAGTTTTTGCACTGTTAACCATTAATTCCTGGAATCTTCATTTGATCTCTTGTTTCCTGAAATGTAAGTGTTGAAAGATTCATATTATCTTACTCAGTGGTATAATAACCCTCATGTTATATGTGAACTCTCTATGGTAGAGTTCGCTGAAAGGCATCGCTGTAACAGAAGTTTTGGTTTCTTTAAAAACTCATTTATGTTATGTAAATATGTTTTTGCTTTAATCCCAAGTATAGGGATTTAGTTTGGGCTTTAGTTGGTCCACAGTTGATAATTGTCTTGCACAGGGCATGGTCATTGCCAGCTGATAATGGTCTGCCTCATGGGCATGGAGAGGAGCGTGGTTTAGGGCTCTGTAGATAAAAATATGAGGCTACAGAAAGAGAAAGTGTGATGTTCCATGGTGGTGTATGGCGACTGACAGTTTGGAGAGAACAGATATGGGCAGAGTGGAGATTTGGAGCAGAAAGAGGGAGAGAGATGCTTTGGGATACAACAGCATAGAGGAGACTGCTGGCTGCATTTACTGTTGAAAGAGATTGGCATAGCCTTAAAAGTCCCATCCATTGACCCAAAACAGCTGGGAGAAGTGAAGGGGTCGGTGTCCTCTCTCCCCACTGACCTTCCCTCCCCCACTTAGGGGTGGAAGAGAGGGGACTTAAGGAACCCCAAATAAAAAAGAATTTAAAAACAAATGCTACACAACATGTCTTTATTTTAACAGTTGCTGTGTGATTGTTAACCACTGCTCTAAATTATTGATTAATTCAGCTTTTATTTAGTACCCTTTTATTGTGTTAATTTTATTTTTCAGTTCTATAATTTTTGTCAGTGCTGTTTAGTTTTTAGTTATTAGTTAGTTTGTTTGGTTTTTTTGTTTGTTTGTTTGTCTTTGAGACCTAGTATTTTCTACAATCCAGGCTGACTTGGAACCTGTTGATCCTCTAACTCAGCCTACAGAGTGCCAGTATTACAGGCATAAGCCAATACATCCCATTCCATTTAAGTATTTTTAAAAGTTTTGTTTCTTTTGCTAGTCCTTTCTTTTTTGGCTTTTATTTTTAAGCAAATATGTCATCATTTGTTAAATGATATTTTGTGAGACTCATAGTATTGAATTCCTATCTCTCACTCACAAGAAAAGAACTTACTTTCTGGTTCTCATACAAGTTGTAATTTCTTCCATTCTTATGATTATGATTATTTACAATTTATTCACTTTCCAGTGGTAGCCCCCCTCCCTCATCTCCTTCCAGTCCCACCCTCTCTCCCTCTTTCTCCCCTATCCCTCTCTCTAGTCCACTGGTATAAGCAGTCAATTTCCTTTGTATCTGTCATGCTTATGTATTATATCATGGCATGTATCAAAAGGCAGAACAAAACGAAAACTTTTCATTTCTACCCAATTACAACTTGATAGATGGAGAAGTGTAGTCACTTAGTTACTCGCTGTGAACCCCTCCCAGCTGACTTTATTTAGAGTGCATCACTGCAGAATTAACAGTGTTAAAACCAAGACCTCCCATTCCATCCAAGAAGGGGACCATCTTGTAGTGCCCTATTAATGTGAACGGAGGCATAACTTCATTTCTCCTCAGGACCCTGGTGAGCCAAGGAAAACTGAGGATAATTGGAGTCTTCTTCCCAGAATCATGCACTGCTCTACTCACTTAAAGTGTGTGAGGAGTTAGCCTGGACTCACCATTCACCCACTAACACATAGTCAGTTCAGTGACTAGTCCCGCTGTCACTACTTCATTCAGTTTATAGCTTGCAATTGCTAGCTGGAGGCTGAGGCTCATTTTGCTCATGAACTCATTGCTTCTGTTTACCAAAAAAAAGTACCCAAATTTAATTTCTATTTATGATAATTTCACTATTTATAATTATTATTTGTCAGATTGTTTTGTGCTTGTAGAGCATAAGAGTTAGCTTAGGAAAGGAAAACTGTTTCAGTCATTTAAGCAAACATTCACAGCAGTAGTTTCTACTAACATCATTTGATGTTATAAAAAAAATAAAGAGCAAAATCCCAAGTAAACAATGTGTCTTTAGGGTTGTTATTTCTTATTTATATATTTAAAATTCAGCTGAAATCCCCTGACTAAAATAATTAACGAGTTGTTAAAATTATAAGTGGTTCATTCTATTCTTGGGTTCAAAAGAAAGATAACTGAGAACCTTTGTATGTTTGACACTAATTAGTCATTTTGTGCTCAGGGAGTTTTCAAGATTGACCTACAGAAAATGGAAAACTGTTTCTTTATCACTGGTGATTAGGGATATTTAAGAAAAGTTCCTACTTGTTTGAGATTTCTGCAGCATCCATTTAGAAATAATTTCTTTGCACATATTTGTTCAGCTTCCATTAACAATGTTAACAAATGTAATGCCATACGCAAATATATTATTTGTGTATATATTTAAAGTCCTAGGACACAGGTGTTTAGCTAAAAACCTTCATTTCACACCTGAGAAAAAGCAATCCATAAACTTCATGATGGATGACAGATTTGATATCTTAATCAGCGTGAAAGGGCTTAAAACTGTGCTTGTCAAAATGTCAAATAGATAATACAGATATTTACTTACCTTTCATCAGACTTCTATTGTATGAAAGATAGGAAAGATGACAGATTCATCAGCATGACACTTTCACATGTGGAATAAGATACTGTTTGGCTACAGTTGATTTCTTAGAGAATTTTCTGAAAAATTATAGCTACCAACATAAGTCAAGTCATCCTATAAGTCTGTAAATTTGGTTGCTCTTATTTATTAAGTTCAAAAATAAATAACAAAAAAATGTTTTTACTTTCTACCCAAAGTGAACAAATACGATGCAAAACATTTGTGATCCTCAAATTGTGTTTAAATGTACTGTTGAGAGAATTGCAAATCTTCTGGTTGAAAACCTTAGCAGAAGTGTCAAAGTAAGTATAGCTCCTGTGGAAATGGAGATAAGGTCCATCAGAGTCTCAGTTACTTAAAATCTGGTTTCTAACAAAATAATGATTCGTACATAAGACATTAAACCAATACTGAAGTATTCATTGTATGTGCTCCAGAGTAACAAAATAGGCTATAATATTAATTTCCATGAATTTTCAATGTAAACACAGACTATTTCTCATCTCTGCCTCCAATGTGACTGCTGAATGAAGTGTTGGAGGGGGTAAGCCATCTGAAATTCTGGAATCTCATGTCATTGTTTATCGCATGTATTTAAACACGCTGGTTACTACAGCCTCAACAGTGCACATAGTTGGCCAGGATTTGTAGAATACATATAAAACAAAAAAACAAAACAAAATAACAATGGTGTTCAGGAAGGCTCTGAGTGTTTTTGCAGAGGATTTTGCCGGAGTAAGGATGGATGCTACAAGTCAGCAGCACTTCCTGAAGAACAGGAAATGGCCTGGAATCTTCGCATTCATTATCAAGGAACAAAGAACTTTTATCCTAGTCCTCTTCTGGTTATAGTGAGAATGGTTGTTGAAGTCACAAAATGCAAAACGTTTCTGAGACAGAGATCACAGAACATTCCAGAAAAAGGACTTATGTGAGAGGCTTATGTTGGTGTTATACCCTAAAGGAAAAAGGGATAATTTAAAGTCAGAATTGAAAGATTCAGCGGTGTGTTTTATATAGATAAGAAAACAAGGATTCAGTGACTTTATTTTTAACACTTAATGTTCTATCTAAAGGAAAAATGAGTAAAGTTATAAATAGAAAATAGGTCATATTTGTAATAAAAATAATGACAAGACAAGTTATCCAATTCTAAGTATTTTCTTCCCAAATCACAGGGAATGTGGTAGATAGTTGAATGTACTTACAATAATGAGAATCCCTGTCTTTTTGCTTCATTTACCTACTTACAAACTCCTGGATTTTGTCTCTTCTCATGTCTATAAGTACAAACCTGTTAAATAAAGTTTACATGATTAATTTAACTAGCACATTTATAGAAAAATTATAGTAATATAGCACCTGAAAATATTGGACGAGTATTGGTTTATAACTGTTGGTTTATTTCTCAAATGCTGCATGTACACTATTTTCTTCAGTACTTAATCAAAATTGTTACCAGTTAGTGTTTACCACTTGGTTGTTTAATTTTGGTATCTGTGCATTACCAAAACATATTACCTCATATCACCAGCATATCAATGCTTATGATATAGTCTATTAAACAACAAATTTTAAAAAACTGGATACACAGTAGTTGCAGGATTTTGAAAATAACACCCATACTTCCCAAAACGATTTTGTATTCTCAAAATATTCTCAAATTTTTTTGCTCAAAATCCAAAATTTTAGTACTTATGTTGTCTTCTTGGGTTTTGGAATTAATGTCTACAGTGGAGGTCTTCTAGGCATATGACTGAAGGAATTATATGTGATGGATTCTTATTATTTTTCATTGTTAGAACATAAATGGTGATTATTCTTATGGAAGAATTGTTATGTGAAATTTATCAGTAACTAAAGGGATTATGAAATGAACCGGATTCTGGAAACATTTCAAAAGCCCCTTTAGGAATTCTAATTCTGCTTTTCCTAATTATAAATCAAAATACTTTACTCAATTATGAAGTATAAGACTGAACCTTAGGAAATCAGACTAATATATGTGTGTATTGTATAGACTGGCAGCAGAGTAGGAAAACTAGTAGCCAGTATTGTTGCTAATATAATAATATGAAAAAGACAATGTATAATAAAATGCCTTTCCAAGCAACTCAGGAGTAAAGAATCGAGACAAGAATAGTTCATCAGATTGAAGTAAATATCTATTGTGTAAGGATTTGTGGTGCTATAATGTCTGTTCGGAAATGTAATGGCTCATATGATGTATTTAAAATGGTCTATATGAAACTGCATGCAATTAATATACACCATGACAACCTAAGCCAAACAACAGAAAAACCAAGGCGCGAAAGGCAGGAAGACACTGCATTAAATTCTTCACAGCATCTCTGAGAGGCCTCTGGGAACCATTAGACACCTAAAAGAGGAAAAGTAAGTTGAGTTCATGAAGGTAGCAGCTGCAATTATTGAAAAGAAAATTGTCAGTAAAAGCCTATTTTGACAAAATTCCATTGTTTAAACAGCCATCTCTGAGCTAGCTTGGAGACTGAGATAATAGCCTCCCAGTAAAGCCCTAGAAAAAAGGAACAATTACAATGGAGCTATTAGGCCTATTAGCAGCTCTCAACAGCAGCTTAGGGCCATGTGATAGACTATATCAAACACAGTTCAGAGAGTTAAGAGAATAAAGCTTCCTCTGCTTCCCCACATTTTCAAAAAGACAGAAGAGAATGGGATTTAATCAGACAAACTCCATTATGAAATGCAGAAATTACCTAAATTCAATCATGAAAAATCATAACCTGATGTAAAATAAAGATTTGTATTAACAATTACATTTAAACTATAAAGCACAAAATTATGTCAGTATTTAATATGTTCCTTGCATCTATCTAATATTCTAGCCATAAAAATAAGGCTGCTTACCTCCATATTTATCAATGAAGAAAATGTTATGAGCACTATATGCTTTTAGTTATTCACAGGTAAATTAGGCTTCTATAGTTTTCCTACTTCAAAACCTCAAGTCTTTAGCACATGAAACATTCAGGAGGGAGAGTTTAACAGACTTAACGTAGGAGACTGCACTAATTTCCTTGGGCAGGTGAGTTGGACTCTAGACTACACTTAATATTCTTCCTCTTTGTCAGTGTTCTTTGAAAAACACAATAATATTCTCACCTACAAATAATAAAATGCAATAAACAATCACTAGAAAAATTCAAGAAACTCAGCTTTAAATGTATGTAAGAGATGGATGAATAAAATAAGTTTCCATGTTTAATCACCTACTCATGAGACCTATTTTGTGTATTTTAAATATTACTAGGGTTTATTCAGGATATTTTGAAAAAGTGATAAGTGAATATTTGGTGCAACATATAAGCCATTTTGACATTTTAGAATTTAGTTTCACTAAAGCACAGTACTACTGCCTAAGATAGGCAAAGACTGCTAAAATCTACAAGTATAGATTAATGCAAAGGATATTGCATATTGCTCTTGCGTTCAGTGGACGCATCTGTAAGTATTACCATATTGTCTATTGTGTAAGGTTTTTCATAAGCACTATCAAAATCAACTACTATTTGTGCATATGAGGAGGTCAGTGAAGCACAGAATTTATCTCTAACTGATTTTCAAAGTTATGTGTGAGCTGCTGATTAAGTTACATTATTCTGAGTACCAGACCTGTGGAATATTTGTAAAACTGCAACTTACTGAATTCTCAGATATATCAGATATGTTGTGACAGTATTTAGATCCAACTGTTTACGTATTTAAGATCTCTAATTCTTATGGTATAAATTTTATTACCATTAAATGTTTAGAGCCAACAAGAGACTCCTGTGTCCTCTAAAACAAACATGATAAAGTTAAATGTTTAGGGCATGGATGAGGAGAGGGATAGCTCAGAGGTTAAGAGCATGAAGTAGCCTTGGAGTGACCCCAGATCAGTTTCCAGCACCCACACTGGGTGACTCACAACCTTCTAGGTGCTTGAGACTGAGCATCTCCGGTGTCTGTGGGCACTTTCCTCATGTACGCAACACTTCACCCCACATATATACACACTATTCCAGCTGGCTTTGTGTCAAGCTGACACAAGGTAGAGTCCTCAGAGAGAAAGGAGCCTAAGCTGAGAAAATGGCTCCATGAGATCTAGCTGTAAGGCATTTTCTCACCTAGTGATCATTGGGGAGTGGGGGGCTGGATGCTTGTGGGTGTTGTCTTCTCTGGGCTGTTGGTCCCAAGTTCTGCAAGAAAGCAGGCTGAGCAAGCCGGGGAGAGCAATCCTGTAAGCAGCATCTCTTCATGGCCTGTCCATTAGCTCCTGCCTCCAGGATCCTGCCCTGTTTGACTTCCTTTGGTGATGAACTTCCTAAGTGGAAGTGTAACTTCCTTCTCAACTTGCTGTTTGGTCATGGTGTTTTCTCAGAGCAATAGAAAATCTAACTCAGACATGCATTATTTAAAATAAAAACATTTTAGAAGTCTAACTAAATGCATTTTGTTAAATTTGAATTCAGATTAACAAAACATTTTTAATCACATAGATGAATTAATCAGATTTTTGGCATCTGTTGATGAATAAATTAATAAATTATAATAAGTGAATTAGGTATTACAGAATTAGCTAATTATAGTTATCTAATTAAATAATTATAATATAAACCCAATAATTCTAATTATATAATTAAATAATATAATAATTGAATCTAAACATTTATAGAAAGTTTCTGTCTCCATTTTAATGTATCAAAGCAGATCAACAAATATTTTAAGTGTAGCTGTAGTTAATTAAATGTACCTTGTTTTGACTTTTTAAATATTCAAATGTGGTACCTTGATGTTTTATTGTGTCCTATAAAAAACTTCAAACTTATCACATTCATCCTTTATAACAAGACAAAGTTAAGCACACTGAAAATGAAAAGACTCAGATCCATCACCAAATTGAGATCACAATGTAAACCTTTATCCTGTCCTCCAAAGTCTAAAAGAAGAGATACATAGGTAATTACAGAGACATTTCCCAGGAGTGCAGCCCAGCTCTGAAGCCCATAGATGTCATTAGTAAAATAACTTTAAATTTTGAGTGACAAATGACTGTATGCTCTGTGTTGCAAATGAACATGTTGAGGGGTCTTATCTTACGGAGACCTCAAATTTTCATGAGTTTTATCTGGAGACTCTGGCAGATTCTCTCAGTGAAATCTAAAAAATGCCCATGTAGGGAGAAGACAAAGTTAAACACGCAACTCTCTCTCCTTTATGAGGCATACTGTAGCAGCTTTCATCCTCAGATTTAAAATGTTTACAATTATGTTACATGTTTGAACTCTCAAAGTTTCAGGCTAAATTTTCCATATATATATGGAATTTGGCTGAATTTCCTGTGCTATTTTTTTTTTAAAGCACAGTTTTAACAGCTGCTTTCTAACTGTTTTCTGCTGACTCCAGAATCTGAGTTTATTTGAAGTTGTCACTATTTATGGCCCTTTGTTGTACAATAGAATAAAATTCTCAGGTCCTCAATGTTATGTATCTTTAAATTGTATCAGATACACTTTGCCATTGCGCACAATTGCTCCCCCCTTGCCCTTCTTCCTGAGTCTTCCTTTCAGTTTGGTCACTGTTCTTGTCCTGACTGATGTATTGAAGGAATCATTTTGGGACACTGAGGTTTTAACCACAAGTCTAGTCATTTCACAGAACATCTACTTCTATCTTTATTAGAAGCCATACTTCAGTTGAGAGATATCTAGGTTGTATACAGATTCTGGCTATTATTAATAAAGGTGCTATGAACATAGTTGAGCAAATGTCCTTGTTGTATGGTTGGATATCTTTTGGATATATACCCAGGAGTGGTATACCTGAATCTTGAGGTAGCACTATTCCCAGTTTTCTGAGAAAGCACCAGAAACTGATATAGTTATAAAATGGAATACTGAGCTATGAATAACATGGAAATTATGAAATTTGCAGGCAAATTGATGGAACCATAAAAGATCATGCTGAGTAAGGTAATCCAGAAGCAGAAAGACACATGGTATATACTCACTTAGAAGTGGGTATTAGCTATATAATATAGGATAAACACAGTAAAATCTACAGACTAAAGAAGCTAAACAAGGAGGACCTTAGGGGAGATGCTTATTTCTCTTTTAGAAGGGGAAAAAGGGATAGACACCAGAAGTAGTATAACAGAAGGAACAAGATGGGAGCCCACCACAGATGTCTTCTAAATGACTCCATCCAGCAGGAAATCAAAGCAGATGAAGAGACTCACAACCAAACTTTGGACAGAGAGCAAGGAGGCTTTTGGAAGAAGAAGGATATAAAGGGGTCCCGAGGGGAAAGGAGACCAACAAAGCCAAAAAATGCTGGGCCCAGTGTGTACTGCAGAACTGATGCATCACTAAAGTCCATGCATAGAGAACACCTAGACCCCCTGCTCAGATGTAGCTTGTAGACAGCCCAGTGTCTATGTGGATTCCTAGTAAAGAGAGAAGACACAGTCTCTGACATGAACTCAGTGGCCTCCTCCTTGATCACTTCTCCATGGTGGGGCGACCTAGCCAGCCCATAGAGGAAGAAAATGCAGCCAGTCCTAATGGGACCTGAGAGATTAGGTCAGACAGTAGAGGAGGAGGACCTCCCCTATCAGTATACTAGCGGAGAGGAATAGGGAAGGAAGAGGAAGGGAGAGTAGGACTGGGAGGAAATGAGGAAGGGGCCTACAACCAGGATACAAACCAAATAAATTATTTGAAAACAAAACAAAACAGAAAAGACATAGCATGAGACTGTTCTATTTTAGAATAGTCTTTTATAATTCTTTATACTTTCTCTTTAAAATTTCTTTATTATTATCATGTATTACAATTTATTCAATTTGTATCCCAGCTCTGTCCACCTCCCTGGTCTCCTCCCAACCCCACCCTCCCTTTGCCTTCTCTGCCTATGCCCCTCCCTAGTCCACTGATAGGGGAGGTCCTCCTCCTCTTCTACTTGAGCTTAGCCTATCAGGTGTCATCAGGACTGGTTGCATTGTCTTCCTCTGTGGCCTGGCAAGACTGCACTCCTCCAGGTGGAGGTGATCAGAGAGCCTGTCTCTGAGCTCATACAGAAATTGTGGTACATTTACACAGTGGAATACTACTCAGCTATTAAAAAACAAGGAAACCATTTTCAGGCAAATGGTGGGATCTAGAAAAACATCATCTTGAGTGAGGTAACCCAGAACCAGAAAGACATGCATGGTATATACTCACTTGTAAGTGGATATTAACCTTATAAAATAGAATAAAACTTAAAATCTATACTCCTAAAGAAGCTAAGCAACAAAGAAGACCCTAGGGAAAATGTTCAATCCTCATTAAGAAGGACAAATGCGATAGACATTGGAAGCAAGAGAAGACAGGGAACAGGACAGGAGCCTACCAGAGATGGCCTTTGAAAGACTCTACTGATCGAGGTATCAAAGCAGAGGCTGAGACTCATTGTAAGCTTTGGGCAAAGTGCAGGGAATCTTATGAAAGAAGGGGGAGATAGAAAGACCTGGAGGGGACAGGCGCTCTTTATACTTTCATTAATTCTCCTTTACCTTTTGGGTTGTTTGTTTGTTTGTTTTGAGACAGGGCTTCTCTGTGTAGTCATGGCTGCCCTCAAACTCTCTGTTTAGACCAGTCAAGCTTTGTTCACAGAAATTCACCTGCCTCTGCCTCCAGAGGAGGAGTACTGGGATTAAGTTGTACAACACCACTGCCTGGCTCTCCTCTGTTGATTGTTTTCTTACTTAGTATTTTTATTGTTATTATGTGATAGCTTTTGCATTCAGGAAATTGGGGCTACCCCAAAACTATCAGGATAATTAATAACATTGATTGTACTTGTGCATAATGAAGTTGAAGTCTGCTTCTATCATCTATTTACTTTTCTTTCTAATGTATGAGATTCTTGAAACTATATATAGTACATTCCTCTAACATTACTATTATATATATGCATGTGTGTATATAATATGTATGTTACTATTTCATACACACAGACACACGCACCCCAAACACTCATCTCTCTATGAAATTTAGTATTCAGAGTTTGAATTATCGTTTCATTATTTATAACCTGTTATAATTGGAAAACAATTTTCTCTTTTATATGAGTTTACATCAGCTTATGTATATGTGTATATATATATATATATATATATATGCTTGTAGCTTATTTGTGAAATATTTTTCAATGCAGTCTGCTAAAACCCCACATAGCAAATGATATTGTCTATTAATATCATTGTGTCACAGAGAAATCATTCATCTAGAATAGGTAAGCACCAAAAATAAGAAAACTGTAAGTCAGATGATGGTGATAACTTACTTTGATATCCACACTGTAGGCATATTTTACCTCTTATCAGTGATTATTTTCTATAATTTCCCACAAAGATCAATCAATTTTCGGTTACCATTAAAATGATCATACTCAGAATTCAGAAGATGATAAGTTATATCTGTTTCTCTTTCTAATTTTTGTATTTTATTTTGTTATTTTACCAGCAGGCCTACT
>REGO01000366.1:27402-44287 GCA_010120015.1 Rhombomys opimus | reverse complement strand
GCCTGGCAGAGATAACCTTTAGTCATGTTAGTGAGATACTTTTCATGTACATTAGTGAGACTCAGTCCATACTCTTAGAAATGTTGTAAGCTTGATGATGAAGTTTGACGTGTTCCTATCCAAGCACCATCTGCATTCCCTATCACGTTATTTTCCAGAAGCCAAAAAGCAGACTGAATCAGAAACCTACATTCTATAGATTATTGAATATCATTTGATCTGACAGGCCATCAATAACTATGGTATTTTTTCAGTCAGAAGCCAGTTATTTCTAGAAACTGTTTCCTACATTTTATGAAGTTAGTACTGTTCCATCACATTTGTTGAAATATCTATTGCTCTTTATCACTGCAAAAATATTTCAAAACTTTAATTTCAAGTTTGGTTGTTTTACCATGTAGGATGTGATTCTAGATACTATAATAAACTGAGTCTTAGACTTTATAAATAAAGTCTAAGGATTGCTGAAGGCTAATTTGTAAAGCAGTGTTTGGTAATAGAAACTTAAAAGGACAGTGTGTAGGTTCTAGATGGCTGTGTAGATATTATACACCTGATAAAAATACCCAAAGGAGAATAGTTCCTTAAATGAGTTGTTGATCAGCTGTAAGTGCAGCATTTACTCCTTCTTTAATCCAAAACTATAGCTTTAAATTTCTTTCAGTGCTTCTATATAACTTAAATACTTATAATCACTTTTTGATAATTCTTCTATTTTAAAATCTAAAATATTTTAGAAGTTTATAATTGATATAAAGCAATTCTCAAACTGGAATCCTATTCTCTTCTGTTTTAGGGTGTTATCACTTGTACAATACTGATAAGTTACGCGTTAACAAAAGATTACTAGGCAAACATATAACCAAATTTTAAGTACACAGAAACTATTACTCATTACTCCCAGGAACAAATTATCTATCTTCAGATGTAACATTTAAATCAAAAACATTTGTAATAAGATAGGCAACATAAGAGGTGGTTATCTACAAAAGTTTAAAGGTTTTCCTTCTGTTTTTCTTGGGATTACCACAGGTAGGAAAAATTCAAAGCACCACATGTCATGTGGGAATTTAGAGAAATTAAATTCTAGGTTCCTTCAGCTATTATTGAATATCATATTGGCAATGCGTGGTACAAGCAAGTGTAATATCCAGCTGACATTTCAGTTAGCACACCTTTGCATTTACACTGGTACAGCAATGATACCATGCATAAATATTCTTGAGCTATAGGACCATCTAAATATTTTCAGAATCTGAGGTACCTGGTGTAAGAAGCGATGCTTGGGTTTTTAATTTGTATTAAACAAACAGTCCAGTCAACAAACAAAAGCACAGCAAAAAATCAACAGGAAATTGAAAACTTGTGCTGAAATCATTACGCAAGCAAAATTAAGGCAAAACAAAGATTAGACAGATGATAGGTAATATATACTTAGTAGATTAGCAAACTGACAAGTACAAGTCAACCATATCTATAATGATACGGACTATATTTAAGAGTTTCAGATAACATCACTTAAAGAAACAAAAGCTATGAATTTTAAAGAAAACAAGGAAGGAGAGGTTTGGAGGTTAAAAAAAAGGGGGAAAGGATATATTTATATTAGTCTCAAAAATATAATGTGTATATGCATTTTATTTTATATAAAATATGTTATAACTCTATAAAAGTTCAGATTATCAGCTTACATAGAAAGCTTAATATACAACTATATGTCCTCTCCAAGAAAATCCTTCTTTAAGTTAAAAAATCTTAACATACTTTAAAGTAAGAGATTTAAAAAGATACATCAGCAAAGGGAACATATTTGAAAGATACACTGAGTTTTCATGGTCAAAGTATATGTCATATCAGTAAGTAAGGATAATACAAATGTAGACAAAGGTATAATAATCCCAGGGAAAATGGTATTTTGAAAACATTAAATGGTTAATTCACTAGGAAATTTAACTACAAATTCTAGAAACTTGTTAATCTCAAGGTACATGATATAAAATTGTTACAAGACCAACTGAAGGAAATAGTTCTAATATCAAGTAAAATGAGTAAAAATATGATTATCTATGCAAAGTAAAGAAGCACTGCTGATGGAGTGAAATGATGCTTGTGGCACATGTCGCCTAGCAACTAGAATATGCATTCTTTTCAAGCAGTTAAGGGTCATTCCCGAGAATAAATCATATATAAGGCTATGAAACCGGTCTCAATGCATCTGAAAATATTTATATTGAAATCATACAGAGTAGTTTTCTAGTGACAAAAATACTGAATTTGAATTTAACAGTGGAACGGATCTGAGGAAGCTACACGAAACAGTTCCAAGTAACCTTTGCAAAGAAAAATTACGAGGGAAATTAGAAAATATTTTATACTGAACAAAAAAAAATGTAATGCACCCACATTTATGCCATGATTACTGTTTTAATATCTAAAGTAACTTCATGAAAAGTAATTCTTCTCTATAAAAGAAGACTCTTAAATCACCAATTTAAGTTTACAGCTTAAGAAACAGGATAACAACCTATCAGAAAGCCCACAAAAAAAGGAACAGTTAAGATTACAGCAGAAATCAAACAGAAAGGATACAATAATAATAATGGGAACAGAAGTTGACCTATGAAATGAGTAACAAAGATGGCGAACTTTCAGCTAGATTGGAATAAAAAATTATTTAAGCTATCAACATAAAAATCTCCACTCTCATTTAGGAATTGTAATAACTCTATGAAAACACAGTGAACATTTAAGGATATTACACTAATTTGATAAAATTGAAAATGGTTTCACCACAAGGAAACACTGAAAGAAAGGTTCAAGAAGAAATGGAAAGCAAAATTAGATTATATAACTCATTCAGAAATTGAATAAACACTAAAAATCTTTTCAGGAGGAAGTCACAGCCAGCTCTGTGGCTCAGTTCTGTTAGATACTGGAACAATAAATTACATGTAATAAAAGTGCAAACATTTCCAGACAATTTTCTGTAGGATGTTAGAATTATTATGATACAATACTTTAATAAATATTCCGCAAAATTAGTTATTGCTCAACTTCCTTATGAATTCACCTCAAGGACCCTAACAAATTAGCACAATTATTCCCACTACAAATCCAACGGAATCTGCCTGGAGTTGAGTGTAAATTTTGTTTTAACATCTGAAAGTTATTTATGTTATATGCTAATTTAGTAGACGAAAGCTCAGAATCACGTTTCAGTGAGAGAGAAGAAAGCCTTTGTTAAGGTTAACATCCACTCATGACCAGCCAGCAGCAGAGTCTGGAACATCCAGCCTCCCAGCAAGTTAGCGGAATCTTTCCCGCGTGACTCGAGATTATTCTGAAAGAGCCCACAGTTATGAAGAGGGACCTATAGCAAACATACAGATTTCTTTATTACTGAGACCAGAGACCAGAAACAGACTCTCCCTTATCCCTGTGGCCTACCAGTTGATACCAAGATTTAGTTAGTGAAATATATCAAAAAAAGAAAACATGAAAAAAAAAAACAGAAACAATTAAAATATGCCAGAATTTCATATGTAGTTAGTCCTAAAGTCCTCAAGAATAAAGGAGAAAAAAAGATTAAGATCCTACAAGATGAGTATTTTATTTATTTATTTAATATTTTAAATTGTAAATAAATAAATAGTATCCCCAATGCAGCCCCATCCCTCCTCTCCTCCCAATCTCACCCACCCTCCCTCTTCTCCTCCTATGTCCCCCTCCCCTAGTTCCCTGATAATGGAGGACCTTCTCCCCTTCTCTGACCCTAGGTTATCAGGTGTCATCAGGGTTGGCTGCATCATCTTTCTCTGTGGCCTGGCGAGGCTGCACCCCCCCCCCCAGTTGTAGATGATCAAAGAGCCAGCCACTGAGTTCAAGTCAAAGACAGCCCAGGCTTTCCTAACCTCCCTTACTAGGGAACCCACTTGGAAACTGAGCTGCCTATGGTCTTCGGAGGGGACCAGGCCTGAACTTGCCAAAAGTCATTAAGTCCCTGAAACTGGACCATGAGTCACCAATTCCAGGAATAAGAAAGCCATAAAATTCCCTATCCAAGCAATAGCCTGGAGGTAACCACAAGAATGGGAAGGCATCTTATCTCAGGGTGAATCATCTGTGCTGGGCAGCCCACAGACCTAACACTACTGAGGTCTATAGATAGCTCCCTTAATGTTGGTTATGTCAGTCAGCCAATCACTCTGTAACAAGCTTGCCCTTACTGGATATCATCCAATAGTGTAACCGCTAAGCTGGAAATTCCAGGTTCTTGCTCAAACCCCAAATAAAAACCCTGCCATGAAGCCTATATTATATGTCTAATATCCACTTAAAAGTGAGTATACACCATATATGTCTTTGTGCTTCTTGGTTACCTCACTCAGGATGATCTTTTCAAGTTATATCTATGTGCCTACAAATTTCATGATTTCCTTGTTTTTAATTGCTGAGTAGTATTCCATTGTGTAAATCACCACAATTTCTGCACCCATTCCTCGGTTGAGGGACATCTAGGTTGTTTCCACATTCTGACTATTATGAGCCAAGCTGCTATAAACATAGTTGAGCAAATGTCCTTGGATATTTTCAAAAATTAATAATTTATTTTTATTACTAGGAAGAAATAACTTAAAGGTGATACTAAGGGAATAAGTCCTAATTTATAAATTAAAATGCAAGGGAATAAATTTAGTAAAGAAATGCAGGGCTTATTAAGTGAAAAGAATTATATAGGAAAACTTAAGCTCTAAATAAAGGGGAAGTGCTTCCAAAAATACGTCCACTTTTCCTATTTAATAGGAGTAAAAAAGAAATGACAGAAATAGGCAATGCAGTCATGATATCCAATGCAGTCGTGGTCTCAAGCAGTTGTGGAATCCTGCACCAGACAGGGTCCATCAACAGTCAGTGAAGGACTGACTCCTCTCTGGTGAACTGCTGGCCGTTTGCCAATCAGTGGCTAGTTTCACACAGACCCGTGGTCAAATTGACAAAAGGCATGCCAGTTTTAAAGGGAATTGCAGCGATGGGGTATGATTTAAAGGGATAGGTCTGGCTAATAGGGGTGAAATGCCCATCAGTGTGTGTGTAGCTGCAGTATTCGAAACGCACCTTACACTCACACAAACTGTCTCAACACAAATTCATTTAAAACATGCTATAGAAGATTAACTCTTTTTAATAACAGCAACTAAAAATGCCTGGAGATACCTTGATGGTTAATTTTGTCAGCGGAATTGAGGAATGTCCAAGACAATAGTAAAGTAAACTTCAGAGTATATCTGTGTCAGAGGGCTCTGAGGTTTGAGGATGCAATCTAGTCTGGGAAGCTGCGCTAAGCTAGGGCTAGCTGGAGGACTCCTTCCCCCTAGCAGTGGCCCTTACTCTCCGCCTGACCTTATCTGGAGACCTCTCCTCCTCACAGCTGCCTCCATCTAAATAGGGAATATGACCTTTGGCACAGATCACTGCTAGCACTTTCCCTCCTGCTGCTTATAAGATAATTAGGTACTGTGCCCCTATTCTTCTGACTGGATCTTGCTGTCAAATGCAAATAAAGCATCCCTGGAATCCTAGCCCTATCCTATAGAGCATACCGATCCAAGGAACATCCTTCCCCCACAATCTCCAAGAAGTGTATAGTATTTTAAAGTTGAGCAGTCATTTCCGTAGTACTGATGGTCTTCTGAACACTGCCCCCTGACTCTTCTCACTTTGTCCTCCAGGAACCTGTGGCCACTGAAGGGGGGTGACATTCTGGGAAGCCCTTAGTATTTCTGTGAGGCCTTTTCTATGGATAACTGGCATGCTGGACAGTAATTGAGGAGGAAAGGTCCATTTTAGGCAGCCGAATCCAATAGATTGGAAACCTGGATGAAACAAATTCGAAATGGAATAGCAAGCTAATGAATGTGTTTTGAGTTAGTGTCTTTCTCTATTGTTACTGTCTGTGAAAATCGACTCCAGCTCTGTCAGTTTTTCATTTACACTCAGGCCTAGGATCTTCCAGAAGACTCACAGGCCTTCAGCTTTGTGCTGGGAAAGTGTCACTCTTCTTCCTTGTTTGGAGCATCAAGCTTTTGTACCAATATGCTACCAAGTCCCTCATCATTCAGACAGCCACTGGAGTGTTACATGTTCATTTATACCAATCATATTAATAATTCTCCTTTATATAAATATTCCATGTCAAATATCCATTCTCTTGCTTATGTTCCACTATAAAACCCTACATCAAATAGTATGTAGTATGACTGTGAAAGCTAATGAAGGATTGGAACTCTTATGTGCAAATTTTGACGTTATTATCTCTGTATCATTTCATGAACTTGAAAGACCAAAAGATTAAAAATCAGCTATTATTAATATTTAAGCCCTGAACTAGCTGGGTGGAGAAGTCCAGGAATGCCCTGAGGGGAAGAACCGCCTTACTGCATTCTTTCCCCACCCACTGGAGATACAGTTGCTAGGACACTGTCCCATCCTCCTAGGGAGGGACACCAGATTATTAATGGGGACCTTCCTATAGCCAGTCAATTCAAAATGTAGCATTTTGACCAATAGATACTTGCTAGGCAGCAATTGCCCCTGCCTTTGGCATGCTGGGAGGGGGACTAGAATCTTTAAATCATCCAACTAACATGAGCACAGGGCACTCAGCTCTCACCGCTTCGGCGGTGGGGGGTGTGATTTATTATAAGTCATTATATTATGATTTATAATAAAAAGAACCTCATGTATTTACAGCGGAGTCTGTTTATTCCTGGTCTTCTGGGGTTCACGAACTGGGCAAAACAAACCCAATACCGATCACCATATATATGTAACTCATATACTAGATTATAGCATTTTCCAAAAATGGCCTATGGATGAACAAAAAGTTCTATTCAAACCAAATCTATACGTTATAATTACCAACTCAAATGGGGTGATTTATAGTGATGGATATAGAATTACTATTTTATAAAACATCAAAACTGCTATCTTTCTCACCTTCAGTCAGTTTTCTCTTTTCATGCACACTAGCCCCACAGTTTCCTGTCAGCCACATATCTGCAGTTACCACACACTCTGCCTCTGTTAGTGTTGCCCAGGCACACAGCAGTTCTGTTTGCTCTACAGTAGCAACATTACCACTTTCTGGCTTCTAATTAGTTTTTGGTTTTCTTATGAACTGTTTTCTCCTCTCTGTACTGGGATGCTTTTATGCACAGAGAATCTACAGTTAAAATCCTCTTCATTGGCCACACATTTGATATACTATAGCATTCCAGTTTTCTTAATACAGCTAAAATGCTACACATGTTTATTTGTCATTTACCATCTCAGAACCTGAATGCTGTCCAAATTACATCAGAATGTATCGTACCATTAGTCTCCCAAATCTTTATTTTCTTTTAATGAAATTCCCACTTAAAATACCCTGTGACATCGCCTCTTCCAGCTGATATTTCTGGCCAACTCTGAATAGATCTCTAATAATTATCAAAGACATCGTTTTCTCTAGAAACACTTCATTGAAATCTTTGCACATAGCAGATGGATGATATCCATTTAGCCAATAAATGAATGAAACATTAAATGTAGTATTAATATTTTACTTGATCAATGAAATGTTAAGTCCTGTGAACCTTGGCATGCTGGTTAAAATATGTGCACGTTTCCTGAGTCTGTCCAACTTTCTATGATTAAAATCATAAATTAAAGATGCAACTTGCTGACACTTTGTCAGCATTCAATCAACTCCCCCAGTGATTATCTAATTTCTTCTCCAATAAATTCTCTGCTTCAACACTCCCTCAGGCAGTGGATTGAGTAAACAGATGAACCTTGAACTGAATTCTGTAGGTCATTTGAGCCATTTCAATATGGAAAACAATTTTAAAACAAAATTATTAGTATTTATATTTGTAAACCTAGATGAAATTTTATACCATATGACTTTTCCTATTGTCATGTTACCTATTATTAATTTATTTTGCTAGTATAGATGGGACTTGCTATTGAAACACATTCCTCATCAGTAATAATTATTTTTAAGTGGAAAAACCATCAACTGTCTTTAAGATCCTGGGAATTAAATATAAGCTAAGTAAGCTTCAAGTTTCATACTTAAGATATTTAATAGTAGAGACTTAAGATATTTAATAGTAGTGAATTTATCAGGAAAATACTATGAATAATAATGAAAAATTTATATTATATAAAAAATGATTAATAATTATGTATAATATATAAAGCTTAGAACTTAATAAAATATTAATTATTAAGTTAAAAATTATATGAAGTACTGTTCTTTATTAACTTTTAAAAATAACAAGGCATGGTGGTGTAATACAGCCCTCTGTACGTTTGAGGCCAGCTTGGTCTACAAAGTTAGTCCAAGACAGCCAGAGCTACACAAAGAAACCCTGTCTTGACTAGTAAAATAAAATAAATGACAGGACTACTCTATATACATACATTGTGAACACAAAAATTAAACATTTGGCCAATGTAGTAAGAAGGGTCTGAAAATAGTTTATAATATTTGTTTTCAACTATCACTGTTTAACATCATTGCTTACTTATCTGCATAATATCCTAAAACTTCAGTGTGTTCAGAAATTTCAAAAGAAGTACAAGTATTCTGAATTTGCTCCTATTGATAAGTAAGACTGTTAGCTCTGAAAACATGAAATAGTATCTGGTTGTCCTTGATTTGATGACAACAATAATTTTCTGCAAAAAGAGCTATCCCAAAGATTTTACATGATTTGCTTTCCAACAGAAAGGAAGATAATATATCTGAACATATATGTGTATGTGTATGAAAAAATATATATGTAGTTACACACATGCATATATATCTAACATTAACTTTTGTCTTTTCTTATTTTTTCTTCATATAGGAGTCAAACTAGCAAGATCAGAAAGCAAAAAGAACAGGCACATTGGAGCCAAAAGAGTTGTAAGCAGCAGAATTTAAAATAAAGCTTTTATTAATGTGTGTGTGTGAGTGTGCCTGTGTATATGAATTTGTGCACACGGAGACCAGAAAAGGACATTGGATATGTATAATCAGAAGTGGTTATGTGTGATGGCATGAACTGCTTTACCCAAAACCTCACTTCCTACCTAGTTCAACCATTTTCACTCCTTTCCCCTAGAAGAGATAATTTTCTTACATATATAAACTGTGCTAGCACTAACCAATAATCTTATTAAAACACATGGGCACTTCCTGTGTTGATAATTTCTTTTCCCTTACTTTTACCTAATTTTATTTCTTAGTAGGCAGTAGGTTCTTTTCTTTTCTTTTATATTTTCTATTTTTTTAAGTAGTCTCCATCTACAATGGTTGGCCTTTTAAATGGTTTCTTGAGATGCATGTTTAAGTTTACTATAAATGTGAAAGTTTTCATCTGCCCCATCTGTCTGATTCTTTATCACTCTCTTCTTCCTCTTTCCTTCCTTCTTCCTCTTTTCTTCAACCTTTCTGTTTGGCTTTCTCCTCTCAATACATTCCTCTCTCATTCCTTAAAATATAACAAGTCTGAAACTTTGTAGATGCCTTTTCCTTTTCCCTGATGATCCAGGACAGGGTTGAAGGTAGCTCTATACAAAGCTATTAGGTGAGGTTCTTGTAGTTTTCGTTATTTATTTCATCATTATTACTGTAGTAACTATTAAACACAATATACAATTTGTATTTTTTCGTAATAAAATAAAACGAGCCAGAGGGACCTTTCAGCCTGTTTGAATCTTGGCCCTTGTTTGACTACTATCCTCACAGATATCCCTCTGTCACTTTACTCTACCTCATGACTCTCATCAACAAATTCACTTTCTGTGTATACACATGTATGTGCATATGTACATATTTATGTGCCCATACCATACACATAGTGTATGAGCAAGTAAATACAAGGATCTAGAAACAACAACAAAAAAAAAGATGCTTATGGTTCTGTGTTTTCATCCTCTTAACATTACACTTATGAGCTAGAGAATGGTTATTTGCTTTCTCCTGAAACTACTGTCCTAGAAAGCAGGAATTGTGTTATTGACATTCTGTTTCTGGCTATCAGTAGGTTCTTGCTGAATGAAAGTTCTAAAGCTTTACTGACACAGCGAATGAAGCAATGAGTGGAGATCATAAGAAGCTAGCTTCTCCAATATCAGTGTGTAATATTCTCTGCAGTTCCAAGGGCACTTAGCTGCTATGCAGTTATTGCAATTGGCTACATGTGCTGCACTTTAGAGATTGCTGCTAAATAAAGATCAAGTTATGTGTGTATTTCCCCAGAGAAAATAGAAAATTTAATTTCAAAGACAAGTTGTTGCCTTGAAGGTAGAAGATGGGTTTTAATCAGCGAAGTGGAGAAAAAAAGGGTAAGAAATGTAATCCTTACCCTATTTCCGAGCTACATCATTTTATCCTTTTAGACACATTTTCCACACTGTTCACAGAGGGAGAAGGGAAAACTAATTCTCAGCATCACTTCCTGCACATTCAGAAGTCTCTGTGTCAAAGACACTGGGCTGCAGAGCCTCACTACTGAGGAAAAATATTAACTACCCTTTTTCCAAACACAGCGTGAAACCTAATGTCTTTCCTAATTTCGGTACCTATGGCTATGTTCAAAGCAGTCTGCATTTAGAGTGCAGGAAATCACCAGAATGAAGTAAGCTTTCCCAAATGACTACCACATTGAATTTTCAAAGGATGACTGCCTGCTGGTTTAGGACTGTAGCATCTTCAGAGAAATGCCTAAAGCATTTTTTGAGTTATAATACATGGGAAGTACATTTGGCTCTGTGTTTTACATATAAAAACATTGTATAGATGTCTAACTATTTACATTTCTCTTCACAGTCATGTATATGAAAAAAGTATTGATGTGTGATTAAAGTAGCCTATATCAAGTACTGTATTTTAAACACTAAAACCATTATAAAAGTACTATATGCCTTAATATTTAAGTTATAATGTTAAGATGTATTTATAAAGATTTATTATTGTTATTATTATTATTTTATTTGAAGATGTGTGTTTGTACATGGGTATTGGGCACATGAGTGTAGATATGCTGGGAATCCAAAAGAAGATACTGGATTCTCAGGAGCAGGAGTTTTAGGTGGCTGTGAGCCACCCTCTGTGGTACCAGAAAGTGAGCTCTGGTCCTCTGGAAGAGCAGCAAGTGATCACTGCTGCTTCTTTTTCGCAGTTCCCGCAATTTATTATTTAAACATTAAGTAACTCACAGATTACTAGGCATAGTCATGGTGAAAGTTAAGTCAAAATTTGTATTGGGAGAATCATTTCATTTTTTTTTTTTTTTCAGAGCCCTAGTCTCTCTGACTGCCACTGGAAGATTCTTTTCCTTTTTCCCTACTTTTTGCAGATATTGTACTATTTGGAAAATTATAATTCTGATATTCACCATTTCTCTTTCAACAAAATATGAGAATGTTGTTGACATAACTATATCATTTCCCTTAATTTTCATCATTGCTACATGAAGCAAGACAGAGCAGAGAATCAGCCTGCTGAGTATTGCACAGGTGGCATTAAAATCCGCCCTCTGGTTTACATTCCCCCCAGCAGGTACATCTAAAGAAACTAATCAAGAGAGCAGACCCAGACTAAAACGCTCAATCCCCATCCCAAAAAGCAAAGAGGATGGACATCAGAAGAAGAAGAAAACAGGAAATAAGCTAGGAACCTACCACAGAGAGCCTCTGAAAGGCTCTGCCCTGCAGACTATCAAAGCAGATGCTGAGACTTATGGTCAACTGTTGGGCAGAGTGCATGGAATCTTAAGTGGGAAATAGTTAGAACGGGAGAAGACAGGAACTCCACAAGGAGAGCAAAAGGACCAGAAAATTTGAACACAGGGGTCTTCCCAGAGACTCATACTCCAACCCAGTACCATGCATGGAGATAACCTAGAACCCCTGCACAGATATAGCCCATGGCAGTTTAGTGTCTAAGTGGGTTATATAGTAATGGGAAGAGGGACTGCCTCTGACATAAACTGATTGTTCTGCTCTTTGATCACCTCCACCTGAGGGGGGAGCTGCCTTACCAGGCCACAGAAGATGACAATGCAGCCACTCCTGATGAGATCTGATAGGCTAAGTTCAGAAAGAAGGAGATGAGTACCTCCCCTATCAGTGGACTTGGGGAAAGGCATGCATGAAGAAGGGGGAGAGAGTGTGGGACTGGGAGGGAGGAGGGAGGAGTTTATGGGGGGATACAAAGTGAATAAAGTGTAATTAATAAAATAAAATTAAATAAAAATAAAAGAAAATCCACCTTCTGTGTGTACACATGGTCACTGTTTCTTCCTGCTTCTACTAGACCAGTTTTTACTTTCTTGTAACATATGCATATATTTAAATCTAGATTTTACATGAGAGAAAAATATATGCTATTTAGTTTTCCTCCCTTATCTCTTGTCTACACCATCCCCTACCCCTTCCACAGTCACTTTTCTACTTGTATTCACAATTTTGATAAATCTTAATAGACACTACAATTGTTCTATTTTGAAAAGCTGTGTAGTGTGTCTTTATGTTAGGCAGAAGTTGATAATTTAACTTCCTTTCAGAAAAAAACAAATTACAATAACAAAGGGACCTCAGAAACAGTAAATCTAATTTGGGACCAATTCAACAAGTTTCTCTTCAGGATGATATTGCTGGCCGCCAAAAATGTGCTATTGTATTTTTGATTTACTTTCTTATTTATTTTTAAATTTCTTATGTTTTAATAAAAATGATCAATAATATTTTGCCCTAGAATCTATTTTTTTCAGAGAAATTATATTTGTTTATATTAAAAATGCCCTTTCTTTTCTCCAGGCCTTGGGATCTTACCCAGGTTTTTGCACATGGGTGTATACAACCGTGTGACATTCAAGCCTATTAGAACCTTGTAAGCATCCTGAAGTGAGCATACAGATCTGTCAGGAACAGAAATGAAAGCACTCGTAACACAGGCTAACAACAGGATATACCAGAGTAGTCCCGGCGAGATCCCAGTATCACGAGATTGGCAGAAACCAGAGCCCAGACCAACTGGACACCGTAATGAAGATGTGAAGGCAAAGAAGCGCAGACAAAGGGTTGTGGGACACAGTGTGACACGCTGCAGCTTCCATAACGAGTTGTTGTTGTTGTTGTGTTGTTTTTTTCTGTTTTGGGAGAGGTTCCAAAAATGGAGGGTGGGTATGAGCTAAGGGGAAGATTAATGGAATTGGGGTGCATGGTGTGAAAATTACAAGAAGCCAATAAAAAGCTTTTTTATAAAAAAGAAAGGAAAGCACTTAAAATTAACCAGAAGCTAAGGCTGTGTCCTGCCAATGCTGAGAGAAACAGGTCACAGCCAGCTGAAAGAATGAATGGCAGCTAGTTGTTAGGTTAGGCCCTCATGTAGAGCAGCCAGTAATTTGATTCCAAACAAGTTATTTTGATGTTATGATATCACTAAACTTGTTTAAATTAATTGCTTGACATACAAACTCCTAATTTCTTTTCATCTGCTTTAACTTCCCATTTATAATATAATTATTAATCCATGAGGGTTAACAGCATCACCTTTGAGTATCTCTAACATGACTGTTCAGTCACACAGGTGGAGATTGTAGAGTAATTGTACTGCAATGTCTCCCATCTGATGGGTTGTTTTGCTTTCTGTGAGAAAATGTTATTTCCTAGTCAGACCTTTTGTTCTGAAAGGTCTTGTGATATGAAATGCTGATTTATCTTGTTCTGTTGAATATAATGATGCTACAATGACTTGCTGTGGTTTGTGAAGATGGGGAACTTTGTGGTCATAAAAATATGATCTTGAAGCTTAGAAAATACCTCAAAACAGCTTCATCTGTTCTCTTTTTTTGTTACCATGTTATCATTAATGTTTTAAATACTTCATTAGCACCAAAGAAATTATATTGTTCACCCTAAATTTTATTTTGTGTTTTTCAAAGATATCTTTTTACAATGTCAGTCAGCCAGTTGGCAGTCAGTACAGTGCAGTGGAATTGAGCCTGTTCATGAATTCAGTGAAGGTCATCAAAGGCAGGAATAGCCAGGGAATAACAAAGAGCCAGAAGATTAGAATATATTGCCAGAGTTAGTTTGAGGCCAAGCAAAGCAATTCAGTAAGAAGCTGAAAGAGAAGCCAGATTGAATCAGTCATCTTGGAGAGAAGTTTAAGCCGGAACAGCTGAGATGAACCAGCAAGACAGAATTCAGAAAGCTAGAAAGGATGTGCTTATTCATCAGTAATCCTTCAAGATGACAATTACATATAGTGAACAAAAGATACTTTTACATCTGTCCAAATGTAGATATATGAATTAAATTCTTAACTTATTAATTTATTTTTTCTATATACTTTGTAAAGCTTGCCAAAAGCAATAATCATGTTAAAGGAAAACACTGATTTCTGGAGCATGACTGCTTACTTCAAGAGTTTAATGTTTCACATAGATATATAATTACTCATGTATATACATGTGGCTTCAATTATTCGAAATTCTAATTTATTTATGGTTCTTTAAATATGTTTTGGATTATTACAATTTATTCAATTTGTATTCCAACCGTAACCCCTCCTTCAACCTCTCCCAATCCTACTCTCACTTCCTCTTCTCCTCCCATGCCCCTCCCCCAGTTCACTGATAGGGGAGGTCCTCCTCCCTTACCATCTGACCCTAGCCTATTAGGTCTCATCAGGACTCACTGTATAATCTTCTTCTGTGGTCTTATATAGCTGCACTCCTTCCAAGCGGAGGTGATCAAAGAACTAGCCACTGAGTTCTTATTAGAGACAGCCCCAACTCCCCTTACTAAGGAGCCCATTTGGAGGCTGAGCTGCCATGGGCTACATCTGAGCAAAGGGTCTAGGTTATCTCAATGCATGGTCTTTGGTTGGAGTATCAGTCTTTGCAAAGACTCTTGTGTCCAGATATTTTTGGTTCTGTTGGTCTCCTTGTGGAGATCCTGTCCTCTACAGGTCTTTCTATCTCCCCCTTCTTTCATAAGGTTCCCTGTACTCTGCCCAAAGTTTGGCTATGAGTCTCAGCATCTGATTTGATACCCTGCGGGGTAGAGTCTTTCAGAGGCCCTGTGTGGTAGGCTCCTGTCCTGTTCCCTGTTATTTTTCTTCTTCCTATTTCTATCCCATTTGCTTTCTGAGTGAGGATTGTACATCTACCCTAGGGTCTTTCTTCGTGTTTAGCTTCTTTAGGAGTATAGGTTTTAGTATGTTTTTCCTATATTATATGACTAATATCCATTTATAATTAGGAATAGTGCTACCTCAAGATCCAGCTATACCACTCCTAGGCATATATCCAAAATATGCTCAAATATACAGCAGGAACGTTTGCTCAACCATGTTCATAGTAGTTTTATTCGCAATAGCCAGAACCTGGAAACAACCCAGATGTCCCTCAATAGAGGAATGGATACAGAAATTGTGGTACATTTACATGATGGAATACTACTTAGTTATTAAAAAGAAGGAAATCATGAAATTTGCAGGCAAATGGTGGGATCTAGAAAAGATCATCCTGAGTGAGGTATCCCAGAAACAGAAAAACACACATGATTTATTTATGGTTCTTAAACAAGTCTTCCTCCCTTCCAAGCCCTGTACCTAGTTAGGTGAGAAAGCAGATTATTAGGGAAAGGGACAGAGATATCTCTAGCTACTTCCTGCTGGTTAGGGTCTTGGCTTCTTTAGGGCAATGCAATCTCAGTCATTTGGATTCCAGAAGGCCAGTGAAACAGCAAATGGTAGCAGCAACCTTGAAATGTTCTCTGGAGCCTTTCTTTCTAGGAGAGTCTTGAAGCAAAGCCAAGTGAAGCCAAGCCATTGGATGTCAAATGATACAAAGCAGAGAAATGCAAGGCCACCTCTCTCTGCCTCTGGGCTCTTATTTATATCTTTCTCAGAGTTCAAACAAGGATGTATTCCATCTGGCAAAAACCAAGCCCCTTGCACAAAGTAGTTTCTAGCTGGAAAAGATCATGTGTCTCTCACAAGTCTGTTTTCAATGGTGGATAAAACATTTCCACATCCCACAGTTGGGACCAAACCAAAAACACACATTCTTATAACACAACCTAGTTTTTAAGGAAACCAAAACTTCCATTCAACATGTCTCCCTTTCTGCTTTAAAAAAATGTGGTACATTTATGCAATGGAATACTACTCAGCAATTAAAAACAAGGAAATCATGAAATTTGCAGGTAAATGGTGGGAACTAGAAAATATCACCTTGAGTGAGGTAACCCAGAAGCATTAAAGACACACATGGCATATACTCACTCATAAGTGGATATTAGCCATATAAAATAGGATAAACATACTAAAATCTATACTCCTAAAGAAGCTTAACAACAAGGAAGACCCTAGGGAAGATGCTCAATCCTCATTCAGAAAGACAAATGTGATAGACATCGGAAGCAGGATAAGACAGGTAACAGGACAAGAGCCTACCATAGATGGCCTCTGAAACTCTATACTGATTGAGGAATCAAAACAGATGCTGAGACTCATAGCCAAACTTTGGGCAGAGTTCAAGGACTCTTAGGAAAGAAGGAGGAGATAGAAAGACCTGGAGGGGACAGGAGCTCCATAAGGAGACCAACCAACAGAGCCATAAAAACTGAGCCCTGGGGGCCTTGAAGAGAATGATACCCCACCCAAGGACAATGCAGGGAGAGGACTTAAAACTCCTGCTCAAATGTCGCCCATAGACTCAGTCTCCAAGTGGGGTCCCTAGTACAGGAGCAGGGATTTTCTCTGACATGAACTTGATGACAGTCTCTTTGGTCACTTCCCCCTGGCAGGTGCAGCCTTGCCAGGCCACAGAGAAAGACA
>REGO01000365.1:1961465-1982689 GCA_010120015.1 Rhombomys opimus | reverse complement strand
GGGGGGGGGAAGAATTTCTGTGGCCAAAGATGTCTCTCCACAGCAATAGAACACTAAATGAGACAGTTGGGGAGGCAGAACGGCCAGAGAGGACAACTATGACAGCTGGCTGTAGACATCCAGGTGAAAACAAGACACAAAACTCACCATTTGCCTATGTAAAGGTGCCGAAGAGGTCAAATATAAATACCAGGTTGAATGGGGGAGGGACGGTTACAAGTCAAAACATGTGATTGAGGCAGGAACCTGTACAATACAGACTTCTGATGTCCCAGCCTCGTTACAGGTTTTGTGGCTTACGCAGGTGGGGGTGGGGGGGTGGAATAGAAGGGAAACTTCAGGGTCAAAAGTGTAAGTATTGAAACTCCCGAGGCCCGCCACAGGGAGGAAAGCTCTCGATAATTTATTTATGCGATCTCAAATCAATTCCAGAGTGTAGACAATTGTGGCATTTTAAAGAATGTCACACAGAGGGAGGCCTTAAAGTAATCAAAACAAGAGGTACTTCAGAAGGTAAAGGGCCTTCACCCCAACTTTTAACATGGTGAAGTAAAGTAAGATAAAATAGACTACCATCTCTCTCCTTGGGTTTCACTACACTTACATAAGCTAGTATACTGATCAAAGACAGTGTTCAAAGAAAATTCTACAACCTCACCATACCAGAACTGGTCAGTGATGACCTCCCCAGGGGTCTTTGTGGAAAAGCTGTGTTTAAATTAGATGACAAACAAACAAACAGATAATTTTTTCTTAACTAAGAGGAAGTAGTACTCAGCTAAGTACAATGGAACAGAAAAGACATTTTAAGTTTACAGATGTAACCAAATAGGCACAGATGGAGACACAAAGTGTTAGTCATTGCACAACACCAAACCAAAGCCCCTTACCAGGCCAGAGGAATGCCTTGTGGTGGAGTGTCTGTAAATTATCTCCTTTGTCCCAGCATTTGGAGTTGAATGGTTTTGATGGCTGCCCAGCTGTGGCCTGTGAGAGGAGACAGAGGAGTAGGGATTAGCCAGAAAGATTGGCTCTGGTACAGGCACTGTCAACTTTGCAGGCCTGTACTAGCAATGCCTGGAAGCAGTGTGCTATCAGACAGTTGGAAACAGTTTTACTATTAGTCAATAAGAAGTAAAAATCTGAGAAGAATCTGGCTGCATGTGTTGTGGTTATAGCAGATAACAATGAGTTTATCTCTTTCGCCTGAGAATGAAAGCATGATTAAAAACGTCAATCCCCACTTATCTAAGCTGATGTGTCAGACTCTGAGGGTAGTCTCAGCAAGAACAACAGATTTTAAGAAAAGGGAAAGGTGTGCTGCTATATTTTACTCCTTTTTAGTTCCGTTGTCTTACTGTTGCTTTAATCCAGCTGCCTGTTTCCCTGCTGGAATGTGGAAGCCCAGCACCCACTGCATCTTCCCTTTGGAGGCTTGCGGTAGAGGTGGTTTCTGCTCTGACTTTGAAGGTAGGGAGGGGCGTAATTCAGCAGATGAGGACTGGGAAATTTTCCTTTCATGTTTCACATACAATATGAACTGAACTATGACGTTATCCAGCCACAATTCTTTGCAAAGGTCAGTCAGTCTTGGCTGATTGTGCTTTCTTGCCTCAAAGTACTCTTGATCTAAAATAGATTATGTGGGGGGAAAAAAAATCTACTGTTCCTCTCCCCATTGTGAATTCTTTTCAAGTACCTGCTTTAGTTCCTGGGTAACAAATATAACCTTGGCTGAGTAACTCCTTCCCAGCTGAAATCTATGCTTTGATTTTCTATGTTGACCCCATGAATGTATTATTTGCAGTTTAATTCTTCCTGTAGGTGTTCGGGGCTTCTTATAGTTTACATATTTTCTCTTAAAAGATTTTGTCCATTGCTCCCATTGTTTTTGTAGGAGCCATGACTTCAGAATAGGTTTCAATGTGACAGGATAAGAATATGAGTATGGCGAATAAAAGAAACAATGTATCATTTTCATACTTTTTTTCTAGAATGGCAAATGTATTTTTATAAGACACAGAGGAATGACAATCACTATTTATAAATCCCTCAAACTTATTAAGCACTGATAAGAAACTCAATAGCACTCAGATGCCCAATGAACATAGAGAAACAAAAAGAATTATAGTTTCACCCAAAGTGTCACCTTGTCGAGGGGCACAATTCAGCAACAGTCGAAATTAAAAGGAATGGTTTAAAAACAGCATACAACTGAATGTTAACCCCTAGGTGCACTGTCGAGGTGGGTCAGTGTTAGAGAAAGCACAGGAGAGGATGTAGATATTTCTCTCATATGCGGAGAAATGAATGTAGGGGCTGCAGAAGAGCTGTCAGTGAGGACAAGGCGGGAAGCGAATGCAGGACAGACACATGTGGTTTGTTCTTTTTTCAACTGCACTAAGACATTTTTCTTCCCACCAGCATGATATTCTTCTTTGAGCCATCCAGTGTTTCACCATTTCCCAGTACTAGCCGTCTTCTTATAAAATAAAACAAGGAAATGGGAAAAGGAAAGAGGGCAACAGTAGGGAGTCAGTGCTCAGATCCCTGCCGCCTTTTCCTTCAGGGTGGGTTTCCATTCAGCTCCTCAGGCCAAATAAGGCACCACTGCCTCTTCTTAGAGGCGGCTATTTTTCAGTGATTTGATTCTTTCTCCTCATATCCCATCTTGCCTCTCCTATTTCCTCACATTTCACAAGGAGGGGAAAAAAATCCTGTAGACAAATTTGAGGGTTAGTGGTAGACCAATATGGGACAATTTCCAAATCATGTTTACATTTTAGAAGGAGCTCTTACTTAAACTGAAAAGCAGGGTAAGGCGACACTGTGGACAATGAGGGCAGAGACGGTGTTGCCTACACAACTGGAAAGACAGAGCATTCTTGTGCTGATCAAACCATGCACTTAAGATAGGCAGCTTCCATCATCACAGCACCAACTCTACCACAAAACTGAACGTGGAGACTAAACTTATGGCCAAAGACCTCCTTTTAAATGAAGGGGGGGGGAAGGTACCCTGTCTCAAGTTGTCAGCTGATCCCGGGGTCCACCTACTGACTACTCAGCTCTTCCTGAAGGCTAGAATGAAAAGATGGAACTGAAAATGTGAGATCATTAAAGTTCATTCTACTGACAACCCTAGAACAGTTTCACCCATGGCTGGTCCAACTGAGTTGGCCTCAGCGAGAATTCTTAACTAAGGATGGGAAGAAAATTGATAAGCCCAGGGAAAGAATAGAAATTGTTAATGCTGAGGAAGGAGTTGGGGTCTGAGATGTCATCTAAATGGAAAAACAAACAAAAAAACATGGAAAAACTCGGATGTAATGGTAGCCAGGAACAGGCTCTGCTTGACAGCCCACAACAGTGATGGGTCACACTCCAGAGACAATTGGTTTTATGGCACCCTTGCTGAGGGCTGAATACCTGTTTCCCAACCACCATCTTGGAAGGAAGGTAAACTTAGCTAAGCAAGCTACTGTGACCCAGTAGAGAACCTTTTTGGTGACATGGGTCATCCCATCTCCCTCAAAGTTTGACAGCACTTTCTGGATCAGTCCAAATCTGTGCTGTATTTGTGTGTACCTGTACTTAGCCAGGACTTCTCTGGCTTACATAACAGGATATGGACAGTCTTTTCCCAAGTGCATCTGGGTGCCAGCTCCAGACTCGTAGGCTGTCCACTCGGGTTGGTGGTGGGAGTGAGGAGACATTTCCCAGAAGTCCACTCTTAAGAGGAAAAAGCCCTAAAGAAAGATCTGTGGTTCTTCGAGGTCCCTTGGAAAAGAAAGGTTGGCTGGTCCTGAGACCAATTGGGACCAGCTGGACCTCCTCCCACCAACCCTACCCCATCCCTACCCACTCCTGCACACAGGCAGAGGGCCCTGCTCAGGTTCTCATTACTCCTCACCCACTCTTGCTGAAGATCCACCATTCTTGCTTTGGTCTTTAAGAATCGCTGCTGGGGGTCTACAAGCAGAGGGCTTTCTCCAGGTTTTGAGACCTGCCAGAGATGGCCCCACTACTCTTATGGTTAACCTGCTGTCTGCAGGCTCACTCTCCAGACCAGTATCCTTAGAGCCTCCCCACAGGAACACTTGCTGACAATCTCTGCTGGTACCTGGAGGCTTGCAGAGAGAGCAGAGCTGTAGGGATTGCAGCCTCCCTTGGGTGGCATTTTCCTGCTGCTGAGGGTCCTACTTCTCCCACTGGGGTTTCTGCTCCACTGTTTAAATTGTTATTCTCATGTGCAGAAATTTTCCCTCATTTGTTCACCCTTCACCGTCTGTCCAGTTAGGCAAGACGAGAGTCTGCCTGGAGAATCAACTGTCTCAACATCAGCTTCTGCCTTGGAAAGTTGCACATTTTCTTTTGAAAAGACAAAATTAAACTGGACTTCCTTCTAATTTACCTTAAGACAACTTTAGAATTATAGAAAACAATATTCTTTGTGCAAAGGAAATATTTTTAAATTACTTTTGAAAACTTCCAAGATAAAATTGCAAAAAGCACCAAACTCATTGTGTTATTTGGATTCTGGTAAACGAAACTAGAAGGAAAAAAAAATCTTTTGCCATGTTCAACATGGCTCCAATCCCAGACTGACTGGGGTGGCAAGGGAATAATGAAAATGCGCGCGAACACACACACACACACACACACTCACACACACACACACACACACACACACACACACACGGGGTGGGGGAGACAAGCTGGAATCAGGTAGACTAGGCTCTCCAATGGGGGGTGGGAACCCACAAAACTGTGGTATTCCAGCATGTTTATTCTCTAAGTTGAACAAGAAGTGGGTTATATTGCATACAGCTGAGTGGGGCGTGGTTGTTTCACCCAGGTAAACTAGGAGGCAGGATTTATGCCTATGGCTGTATCAAGGACAGGTTCGGCTACTCTCAATAGGAGCAGTCTCTGTAGAGGAGCCGTCTTAAGGCCACAAATATCCAGGGGAGAAACCTAAGGTGGACATGGTGTGCACACATCGTCAGCATTTGTACACGGAAGGCTTTGCCACCCCTCTGAGCCCCAACCCCTGGCGGGGGAGGGGACTTTGTCATTCTCCCATGGGTCTGGGGGTCCTGGCCATAGCAGCCTCATGTCGCCACCATACATTCACTCAGGACCTTACACTCAGGCCCTCTGCTCCCCGCACTCTGACTGCGTCACACTCCTAGGGTCTTGTCTGAGAGCGGTACCTAGCACCTCTGCTTTCCGCTACGCTGCATGCTTTAGCGACTGGGGCGGGGGAGCTGCTTCGCTGCTGTTTCAGAACATCTCTGCGTCTTGCCTTACCTCTTTGTTCATTCTCTCCTTGCTTGGATACGTTCAAAGCCCAGCTGGTCTTCCCCAACATCCCTCAAAGATCCTCCCTGAACCTCCTCCCCAGTTACGTCTTTAAAGTCAGACCGAGCAAAGAGGGAAAAAGGAAGATTTCTGTGCCTCCATAGCTATTGTTGCCCTTGGCAGCGCTAGCAGGAAGCTAGATATGTACTGCTTAAAGCTTAAACACCGCAGCAAGTCTACCCAAGAGCAGTCTAAACACGAAGGCTAGAGCAGACTCTGCTCTGTGACAAGGTGACTCATCCCGAATGATAAATATAGAGTGTCTCCCACACACGAAAACAGATGTGCCCGGCGTGTCACCTGAAGTCTGAGCTTTGCATAAGCTGCGGAGTAGCAGACATTTGCTTCCTAAAATATTGCTTCACATTTGCACAGTTTTCTTCCAGAGTATTTGGGGGTGGGACGCTTTCCCCAAGATGAAGAAATAATGGTCGACAAAGTGCATGGCCAGAAACAACCACCATGCGCTGTGGTTCAAGCTGGACCTTCTCTTCATGAGACCAAAATCCTGTGAGTGTCCAGAGCCTCTCCAACCTGTCACCAGTTGGCAGGGTGTGTTCAAGTAATTATTAAGGCTACTTCTCTTATCAATGAATGAAGATGTTGTAATGAATGCCCCGAACAGAATTGTTTGCATAGGGCCTCTACCACAGTGAAAGAATCTCAAAGATAAAAGCAAGTACAAACTTGTATACTATTATTTTCTATGGAATATATATATTTATATATAGCTATATACATAACTATGCATATATATAACTATATATACATATACAATAACTATATATAGCTATATAAAAATATACATAACTATATATATAAAACTATTGCATATATATATTTATTTATATTTAAACCCTTCCAGTAGTCAACACGCTTCTGCTCAAGCTTAGTTGGGCTTTTAAGGTGATTTTAAAGATGCTCACTTCTTCCCAAGATGCTCCACTTCTGGACTGGCTGCACAATTAAGGCTAGGTCCAGACTGTGCATTACAAAGAGAAACACACCCACTTCAGTCAGCATTTTCCTGTCTCTTGGGTCAGCCCTTCCCCCAAGAACAGCAGGAGATTCAAGACAGCTTTCACTGAAGCCAGGGAACTCAGGGCCACTGAGTCTGTGCTCACGAAACTAGCAGAGTTCTGCTGCAGGCACTGACTGCCAAGTATGCACCGTGAAATCCCATCAGGCTTTTGAGCAGCCCAGGCCAAACTAGGAAGCAAAGGTGCCTTGTAAATTTCTACTTCAAAAGCTGCAGGACGGTTTCCACAATCATGCGCGGATTTAACGGTAGCTTTGGCTGGTGTGCCACATTTTCTTTTATGATCTCAAGGGATGTACATTGGTTTATTTATAAATTTTACATATGCATATATGTATATATAATACCTTCATGTGTATATTATATATAATGTGTATATATTATAAATACATATAGATATAATAAACAGAGCCCAGGACATTTAAACAAGCAGGATAAAATGAAATGAACATGTTTAAAGTTTTACTAATCATTGTGGCTTTGTATATTGAATAATACATCAAGAAAACTACATTAAGACCAGAATCACTGTTAACTAAAGTAAGCACAACTCTGTTATTTTAAAATAGGTTTTCTGATCTAATTTTAAAGGTTTATGTTATTTATAGGTTTCCACTAGTTTTGTAGATGGTCATGGGTTCTCACTCTCTGTACTGACTTGGAGAACAACTCCCACCTGGAGATGACCTGCAAGCCAACATCTTCACTGTAAGTTTTCATCAGAGGAATATCTTAAAAAGACTTTTCTATTTTGTAAAGATTAGTAAAATGTGGGTAATCTTTCCGCTCATTTAATCACACATATGTTATACTAGGCACACAGATATATATATATATATGTATATATATATATATATACACACACACACACACATATATATATATATATATATACGGTTTTTAAAGAGAGAACTGTTATTTATTTAAAGGTGATAGGAATTGAACCTAGCAGTTCAGACTCACCAGGCGGGTATGCTACCCCTGAGCCACACCCTCAGTCCACAGCAGTTTTTGACAGCAAAGGTCAAGAGAGTTCAGGGCAGTTGAGCTGTCCAGGTTCCCGTCTCCTCTTGACTCTACCTAATGCACGTAGTAAGTGATCGTCGGATATGGATCTGACGTGACAGCATGGTCTCATGCCACAGAGCAAGTCACTAGTACTTCCACACATATACGGGCTGAGAGGGCCAGCCAGAGAGAAGGAGAAAATGTTTGTCACAGGTATATCAGCAAGACAGGTAGAAACAATTCATATCAGTCAGGGGTGGGAGTATGGCTCAGGGATTTTTCTAACATTCGTGAGGTCAGTCCTTAGTACAAAAACAAACAAACAAAAAACCCTTTTCGTTCAATATATTCTCATCATGCTTTTCCCCCTTCAGCTTCTCTCAGGTCCTCCCCACCTCCTTATCCACCCACCTCCAAATCCTTCTCCCCCTAACTAAAAACAAACAAACAAACAAAATCAATAACAAACAGGAAAAAAAACAAAACAAAACCAGAAACACACAGAGAGAGACACAAAAAACAAAACACATAAGCAAAAGGCCAATGAGATAAACATGCCCAAACAAAACACGGTAAGACAAAAAGTCCTCAAAAAATAGCACTGGGTTTGTCTTAGGTTGTCCGTCTAAATGTTGGGCAAGAGGCCGACCCTTCAGTGTGGTTAATATACCCAGTGAGACTGCACTGGGAAAATTAAATTTTCCTTTGCCAGCAGGTATTAATTACAGATAACTTCTTGGTTGTGCGTGGAAGCCTGTGTCTGCTTCCCCTTTTCAGCTCTGGGCCACTATTTGCCTTCAACCTATTCAGGCCTTGTGCATGCTATTACAATCTCTGTGAGTGCATATGTGTGTCAGTCCTGGCGTGACTGCAAGACACTTGTTTCCTTGGTATCTTCCATCCTCTGGCCCCCACAGTCTTCCTGCCTCCTCTTCTGCATATCTTCCTGAGCCCTGGGAGGAGGGGATTGGTGAAGACATCTCATTTAGGACCGAGTGCTCCAAAGTCCCTCTATACAGATAAGCAATACATGTATGCACATAATTAAATCTTTGTTTTTAATCTTGGGAAAAAAAACTTTTCATACTATGGCTGTTGAGAATATTAGTTGGTAAACCACTTGGGAAAACCATTCAGCACTGCTTGCTGAAGTTTAATATATACCCATCTTCTAGCTTAGGAAGCCCACTCTTAGATTTCATCGCAAACAAATGTTGATGGAGAAAACTGTTCAGAGCAGCGTTATTTAGGAGAAGCAAAATTTGGTAAGAAGAAAATAATCCTCACGTGTGTCAATAATAGAATGGATTAATTGTGTACTGCCATACAGTAGATTGACCGACCAACCTTAAGTGAAGGGAAGAAGAATCTTCAGAGACTCACAGGATCCCTCCTCTGCTCGTCAGGCTTTTTCCTCTGCTGCATGCTCGCCTGAGTTCCCTCACTCCCGTAAGCGGCCTTTCTTCAGCTGCTGATTCTGTCTGCTCCTGTTTGCAGTGTTCTAGATTTCTCTGCTGCTACCTGCCACTCTAGGGACTGTTTGTGTCTTTTGACTCTGTAACTGGCAGAGAAAAATGAACCCAAGCAAAACCCCTAGATGGTAACACAAGGAGGGGAATAAATCTCATAACTGCAATGATGAGTTGAAAATTGCCAGATTTAGTGAAGCAAGCATGCAAACAAACAACAAACAACTCACAAAAGATTCCATTTACATGCACCAAATCCTGAAAGAAAAAAAAAATACTAGTATATCGAATCATAAGTCAAGGTAGAAGCCACCCCTGGTTGTGGGTAGGAGGGGTCGTGCATGGGAGCGGAAATACCTGGTTTGGGCCTGTGTTAGTTACATGGGTTTGTTGTCTTTGTGAAACTTAATCTGTGTACCTTTCATTTGTATGCTTTCCAGAATAAATGTCACAAACTAAAAACATGAGAAAAGTTTAATAAATATACATCATTCATTTTATAGATTATTATAAATGAATGTGTCACCACCCTGCTGCATGATTTGGAGGGTCACTGGGGAACGTGAACAACCTTTTAGACAACACTGGTCTGGACTGAGAAAATAATAAGTACAGCAGACTTCCTTCCAGACAACTGTTCCAAAGAATGGAAAGATTCCAGTCTGCGAGAAAACAATGCAGATCCAGGGAATATAAGAATATCTGTCTATGTAGCTCAATTGTTACCCCTTTCTCAGAGCATATAATCATGCTGATCAGTTTAGATCCATTTAGGGATATTGAGAAAGGGAGAAAATGAGTATTTCTTGTCTTTCAATTCCAACCCGACTCTAATCTCAACCCTGGCTGATCAGAAATGCTGTCATTTTAATTAACCCTTTTCTTTGTTCTAGCTAAGTAAAATCAGCCATGCACTATTCTCACTGGGGTCCAAAATATGCAACATATTACATGTAAATCAGTGTGTGCCTCTCAGAAACCCTGCCACAATGACTGAAATTCTTTACGTGCCTCAAATTAAAAACATAAAAAATAGAAGCTTTTCTTGTTTCTTTCTGCTGTTTTAATAACTAAACCAAAAATGCTACATTATTCTCTGACCTTTGTTTATATCTTTATCAATTGTTTATATTAGTATTTATTGCATTTCTGTCTTATCCCAGACATTCTGTTACCACCTGATAATCTAACTGTTTACGCACACACACACACACACACACACACACACACACACACACACACACACAGAGACTGGTTCCTAAAGTCCTATGTGTTGCTGCCGTCTTGTGTGATGTTTAATTTTACAAATGCTTCTTTATAAGACAGCAATCTAGCCTATCAGACATCATTTTCTAAGGAGAGTTTACATAATAAGAGGAAAGCCTAGTAAAAAGTACTTTCCTTTCTAGTGAAACCAAAACGCTTGTTCAAAATATGAACCTAATCTCTAGGGAGATTTTCAGTTGCCGTCCTACCGGCTCCTCAACACAGATGGCAGTTTTGGTCTTTGAAGTATGATGTTTAGTAACAAACTTAACCCGATCAGTTCAGTGCTTCCCCTTAACACTTTTTTTTCTAGAAATAGATTATAGCTTGGATTATTATACATCATAAGTACAAAGAGATTAGAAATCCCAGCCATTGGTTACCAAGTTTTGTACTCAACCAGATATCATTGTCTTTTTTTTTTTTTTAATGAGTAAATTACAGTTGAAACATAAAACACACATGTAGATTCTAAGGTCACACCTCAGTGATTTATGATTTGATAGTGTGCATGCTTTAATTACAGTGACAGTATCAGTGCTGTAGGATGGTACTAGCAGTTAAGAAGCCTGGTACGCTCTTTGATCTCCTCCCCCTGGAGTGCAGCCTTGCCAGGCCACAGAGGGAGATGATGCAGCGGGTCCTGAGGAGACCTGATAGGCTACGGTCAGATAGCAGGGAGGGAGGTCCTTCCCTATCAGTGGACTAGGGGGAGAAGAGGGAAAGTGGGTCTGACTGGGAGGAGATGAGGAAGGGAGCTGCAGCGGGGATACAAGGTGAATAAATTGTAATAAATTAATAAATACATTTTTAAAAATATGATGCATTTATAATTTTGATATATAAATAAATAATTTTATTATATAAATTTTAACATATGAATAAATAAATGAGTAAATAAGAAAAAGAAGCGTGGTAAGCACTCAGCAGTTTTCCAGAAAGTACCACGTGACACTGAAGCAACAAGACTGGAGTTTCTTTCTTGTCTACTACGATGTCGCTGCCAAATAATGCAGAGATGGCAATTTAGGCTCGTTCATTAACAACCTCCACCCCATACACTGCCTTTCCCTCAGCATTTGCCGCGTGCCTATCATGTGCCAGACACCATCAGGGCGTGGGTCTACCAAGTGGCTTAAATGGAATGCTGGCTCAGTCCTTACAGAGCTCCAAGTCTGTTGAGCGAGACAGACGTGTAAACAAATAATTACAATGCCATTTGAGAAGGGCTGTAGAGTGGAGGAATGCGCTGTTAGCAGAGATGCCATCAGAGAAGAGGGCAGCCGAAGTGGGGGTGTGGGCGTGGGCAAGAGGCTGGTCAAATGGGGCTACAAGGGGGTAGATTTGAGTATGGGGCTACATCCAAGTGCTTGAGAAATTCTGAACTTCTTCCGTGGTTTCCGTGTGGAAAACCATGTCACAATGCTGAACTGAGCCAACTGTCCAAGACTCTTTTCCCAAAATTCACAACTACCTCCAATCCCAAGGGAAATAGGCAAATAAAAATATAAACATCGTATCCTCAAGAAGAAAGCTGCAGACACAAACCCGAAATGGTCACACTGCTTCTTTTTATCTTACTTACTCTCATAATAATGGACTTTTCCAGGCTTTTGGGGTGCTAGGAGTCTTTTAACAAAAAACAAAAACAAACAAAAAAAGCAACAGGGATTTACTTTTTGACCAAGTTTTTACATTGTCTTATTCCTGTTGTTACCAACCAGAGATTCTCATCACATTTTTCTCTTCCTGTTAAAAAGTTAAGTGTCACAAATCCAAACAGACTTTCATTAACTCAAACAGCCAGTGATATTTTCTAAGGGTCAGTTTTATGTTGGGAAGTATGCTGCAGCTCTTTCAGCCGAAAGTTAAGTTTCTACGGTGACTATGCTGAAGAGAAAGTGAAATAAAGGTAGTCTCTCAAGACTAACAATTTGAGCATATGGCTCCTGTCAATTGATGGAAACATAAATCTATCCAGATCCAACACTTGAATTCAGTTTGAAGATAACCCCGGAGGACTTAAATATATTACTGGGCATTTCCTCCAAGCTCACCCACCCCTCGCCCTGATCTTACCTTCTCAAAAGAAACTAGACTTAATTTACACATTTTTTGTCATTGTAATTAAATCCAGGGTATGACTATAAAGCTTTCAGATCATACATGGTCTGGGTAAAATATTGAAAACAGACACCCCCCCCCCCAAACAACCAGCAGTGGGGATTTGGGAAAGAAAGGGTGCAAGCGATAGTAGCACTGAAAGGCAGGTGAAATCTTGTTATAATTAAGCTTGTTAAAGTCCCAATTTCACTGCAGTAAAACAGCACGAGGCTCCAGCTGGTGGCCAGCTGCTCCCCGGACCTTTTCCACACCAGGAAAAAGAAAAAGCTCCATGACAGAATAAAGTAGGGCCTTATAGGTTTGTTTTAGCAAACCTATCTTATCTAGGTAAATTAAGAAGTGCCAGATACTAAATTACCTCAATATTCAGAAAACAGGTTTCCTCAGTCAATGAAAAATATACCTAGATCATTTTATAAATATCTTAATCTACTCAGATGAACCAATATGGCAAGAACATATGGCAAGATTTACACAGCTCATTCGTGGAGAACTTGGATGTAATTCAAAGCAGATAACCTTTAAGAAGCTTCATTCTCTTGGATGAAGCAATTTTTGCCAGAACATGCCTGATTTCTCAAAGTTGTGTGCTAGGATGGAGAAATTGAACAAAGAATTGTAGAAAGACATTACAAAATTTATGAATGGAAAATGTTCAGGAATTGATTTTTAGCAAGATTCCAGAATTGCAACATAGTTGGACCAAGAAAGCAAATAACCTTTTCTACATTGTGACATTGTGGAAGACTCCTATAAATTTGCATTTTTGTTGTTAGTTTGACCTGTGAGTTGGCTCTCTAGAGATAACAAATGGTTCACAGACAAGGTACACAAATCTTGATAGATGAGCTAAAGATAGGACTGACTGGAATCTAAGGCTAGAAAGTAGATAGTAGAAAAAAAATGCAACCAGGAAGGTAACATGGGATCCTTCATTTATTGCCCCCACGCCCAGGCTGAATGTGGCGTCCAGTTTGTATTTCTAAATATAAGATATATGTTTACGTCAAATTAACTGTTACTTGGTTAAAATGTTTAGGGATGTAAAAAAGGAGATGTGGAAATTGGCTTAAAAAAAAAGTTTCAGTGAGGAATGCCCTTCCCTGTGAGCCCTTAGGGTTAGCCAGGAAAAAATAAATAAATAAAATAAATACTGAGCGCCTTCCCTGACCCAGACGGTGGAAAGGAAAGGATGTGGGTCTTTTGTCCTTATACGGCTTGCAAATCAGCAGGGAGACCATTCCCACACATTATGTGTGACAGATACAGGGATGAGAGCACAGAAGGCAGCCTGAGGTACTTTAGAGGGCAGCTAATCTGGGGGTGGGGTGGGGGGAAGGGGGGGTCACTGGCCAGTACAGGTTTCTGGAAGACATTTTTCATATGATGAAATGTGAAGAACACCCAGGAGCTAGAGGAAGCCAAAGAGACGGCAAAACTGAGGTTAGGAGAGATGTTCCAAGTGAATAACAGATTGCAAAATGAAAGTGATAAGACCCACGAAGGAAAAAGGAGCTAGGTCAAGAAGAGACTGGCAAGGCTGTGAGCAATGTTTCTTACAAATCCATCAATCATAGAAACAAGCGACCCCAAGTTGAGACTCCTGGGTTGTAAGACATTCACATAAGCCTTGGCTTCCAGACTGATGAAACCAGTCTTGCATTAAGTATTTCACACTGTTGTTTTAGGGAAAAGATGAGATGAGAATGAGGATTCTACAGATTAAATTGTACTATGAATTTATAGGCATGATTACAATAAGTCAAACAGGATCCAGTTTACAGAGGGAAAAGCACAAGCAAGCAAGAAGTTTGATTTAATGACGTCTTTGGGGGATACATGGGAAATTTCTTGTAAGTGAGCTAACTCTTGTTTCAACATTCACATTTATCTACTCTGAAGATCTCTCCTCATTACAGTAGCCAGTCCTGGGATATTTGATTCTGTGCTCTTCTTCTGGGGTTTCTGGCCTCTTGCCCTCTTTTCATTTCCCATGGAAAAGTCCTTTCACCTGTGTGTGCCCACCACAAGACAGCAGGGCACTGGGAGACTAGGAAAAGCCTTATACAAGGGCAAAGAGTAGGAAAAGTTCCTCAGTCTATTTTCACACGATTTTAAGGGCTCTCTGTTTTCATTCACCTAATAAGGGTTTTTGTGCTGAGTTAAATTTTTCCAAAGCAGTTGAAAAGAAATTAAATTGCTACTTGAAGTTTTATTCTACCAGAAGCACGCATGTCCTCACTAGGGACTATAGCAGTAACATGCATATACAGAAATGTGTTAAGGAACTTAAAATAAATCTGGTGTTTGTAAATGCTCTGAAAAAATAGCTACAGATCCTAAAAGCTGTCTTAAGCATCTTCCTCAATACAAGAAGATAAGTTCCTCAATGCAGCCCATCTGGCCTTGGTGAGAACTGCTGACATCAAGACCTTTTACACAAAGTGGGTGGTTTTGACCTTGGAAAGTACAAGTACATTCTTCTAATGTGCTCATAATAGGATAAAAATGTATTAGTCTTTCTTCAATGATTCAATTTAAGTATTTTTTTAATCAGCAAGTCAGAGGCAAATCTAGGGCTTACCTTAATTTCATTAAGCCTGTCGAGTTCCATATTCTCTTCTTTAACTTTTATTTAATTAAGAAAGTATAAAGATACAGAGCGATGTAATCCCTGTCCTCAATTAGCTTAAAATCAAATGTTCCAAGTCCTCTGTAACCCTGTAATTTTAACAGGCACTTGGAAGCTGCTTGGCTACAAAACATTGATTCCTCACTTGGGCCTTCAAAGAAAGTAAATGGAAAACCTGGCACCCACCTTTGTTTTGCATCTGTCTCCTTGATTGTGAAACACTGCTTACCTCTGCACACAGGCATGCTGATTATGTGAGTGTCTTTCTAGAAACCAGTCCATCCTAAGCTACCTCCTTCCCTTCTGGACAGAATGCACAAAGATCAAAGGCTCGAAAGCATCTTCCTGTCCACTCTTTATAATGTCCTGTTCCAGATATGATGACCACCCCTACTCCCAGTCACCCAAAGGTCAAAAGTCATAGACCCAAACATGCCGACACCTTGGATTCCAGGAACAGAAGGGCCCTGGGACACCCCACTCTGCACTGAGGCCAATTATCTGTGAATAGAGACTGCACCACGGAGAGGCAATTATCACCTGACCACAGGCAGCTTTTCATCTTAGGCAATAAGGATTTCCATGAACCACACTGAAGAGCAAGAGTTGAAGCAGTGAATAAACAACCCATGTCCTTACAAAGACTGTCTAATAATGGGTAACTTTCGTGCCTACCCCAATTTTCCTATTTCAACATAAAGCCCACATCAGTACCCCAAGGATAGACTTGGAGTTACTGGAGCCATTTATCTGTTTCTCTTCTCAATGTACATTTATTAACTCTCCCATCTGCTTCTTCACCATTTCTCTTGAGATTTACATGTAGAAATGATGGCTGAATGTAGCCTGTGGACCCACTAGATCCAAGGATTATCCCTAAAGCGTTTGTTACTTAATGAGGGCAATATAATTTGATGTAACTAAAGCTAATGGTTGTAGTGATGACATCATATGCAGCCGCAGTTATCAAGTGCCTGAGGTAAAAAAAAAAAAAAAAAAAAGAATCTCCTTCCTCCAAATGTCATGTGTGGGAGACATACTAAACAGGAATAGGTAGAAAACAGAGAGTTTGACATAATATGTTGAAGGTAGAAGGCCTGGAAATAGTACTGGTCATTCTATCAGGTCAGAATCAGGATAGCTACTAGAAAACCAAAACAAGATATTAGTGGCCTAAGGGAAGAGTTTATCATAATATTAAAAATGGTCTGAGCATCTCTCTTTAGCTTTCTTCACTCTCCATGAAGTTGGAAAGGAAGATAGGAAGTTGCAGCCAAGTCTAGAAGTGCGTTGCATTGCCCTCTTACTATTCTATCAGCCCAGATGCCCAATCAGAAGTGAGTTCAAGAGCCCTAGGGAAGGTACCTGAGGAGGTTGAAGGCGTATGTCACTAGTAACAGTGCAGTCTGTAGGCACTGGGGAAGGCGGAGACAGTGCCAGAGAAATAAGAAACAAGACATAGAGACAAAGGGGAGGGGCATCTGGAAGGGCGTACATGGGAAAACTGCAGACATGAAATTGAATTCGGATACTGTTTCTTCAGCCACCTTCTCCTTTATCTACTAGAAATATAGACTTTTCTCTTGGCTTTTTATTCTCTAATTCAATCCCTCAAGATTTACTTCCCTCCCCCCAAAAGATGTGCCCCAAATAATCAATAGTTACGATTCAATGTTTTGTCAAGAAATTTCATCCCTGAACGTGTTGTCTTGTTAAAATATAAATGTTTTATGTGATTCAGGCATCCAGAAATCACTTCATTCCTTAAGACCTGGTTAATGTAAGTGGAACCTCCAAATCTTTCCATCTTGTCAGAAGTCTTCTTAGATTTCTGTGAAGCCTGTGCGGGGGCTGGGGACTTGTGTCAAGATACTCAGATTCCTCCAAATTCTTGTTTGCTACTCAGTGACATGTTGCTTTCCTTTATTTTTGCCCTAAGCCAGGATTAAATTCAGCTGTTTAATCTGACCTTCATAAAGAGCAGGAAACACTTTCCATAAAGCTTCCTCACCACCAGCTAGAAAAGACTTAAGATTTGGTTCGAGGGTTTTCCATGCAGAAATGTGGTCAGTGAAACTGATTGTCCAACCTCTTTGGGGCCATTTGAGGACACTAATCATCCAAGCACAATGTCTTCTCTCACTTTGTCCCTCCCCTCTCTGTTTAGCTCCCTTCTTCTTTAGAGACATAACCATGCAACAGCCTTAATACTAATAAACACCAAAGAGAAAATACAGTCCTGTCTTCCTCCTCAAGTCCCCAAGAAAGGGACTACTGGGAGGTTGGAGATGGCAATAAGATAGTACCTGAAAAGGGGAAAGAGAGTGATTTACTGTAGTTTTTCTGAAGTCACTAGTATTTTCAACTACCCAAAATTTGAATATTAAAGGTCAATGAATATTAAGGATCCCAAGCCCCTTGAACAGAAAATGTTTCAGTCTCTTCTTTGAAACCATCTTGCATCAAGCTTCTTCCCTTCACTTGCAGAAGCCTACCCCTTCAGTCTAGGATTTTCTTACCCACTTCTCTACAAGCCCAGTATTTCTGAATTGTTGGCAGTGTTAATTTCGAGCATCACACCTCAAAAGGGTGCCTCTTCTCTGACAATGCTATGTGCAGCATTTCATTCTTTGTACATTTATCCCATTATACTGCACTTTTCTTTATAGCTTTTATCAGTTTCTCATTATGTGTTTCCTATTTATTATTTATGACCTCACACCTATGAAGTAAAATCTTAATAGTGCATCCAGCCTTTAATTTCTGTTCTATTGCTGATAGCGAATAAATATTTACAAGCATGAACATAGTCATTGTCCTCCAAAAACTCAGATTAGTTGAGACAGACTAACATTGATGGAGAATCTCTAAACTAGGGCTTTAAAGAATGGTAGGCGTGGTAGTGGTGGTAGATGTGATTGGGACAGGGAGGAAGATTTTTCTTACCTATTGTCTTCCATGGCTGCCTCTGAAGTAGACTTTGGTATATAACCTTTAAGTGGCACCAACCCCTCTCCAGTTATAGCTGTTTCGCTATGCAACAACAGCAGTTTGGTTATTTTTGACAATGTAATCTTCTTGAAATTAACTATGCACATTACTTATTTGTTTAGTCTGTTCAACTGCCTATTTATTTACTCTGTTCAATTGCCTATCATTACCTTTGAAGACATGTCCTTTTCAGCTTCCTTGATTTCTGTTCTTGCTTCATCCTGGTGTCTGTCTACCTCGACTACAACATCAGCATGTTGAGGCCATCTAAATAGGGATGGATGGTATGGCAAGTACCAGAATACAAAATGCTGGGAAGACACACACTCAAGAAAAAGAAATCAAGATGTAAATGTGGAAGATTTGTGTGATAATTAAAGTACTCAACTTGTGTCTGCTACTGAGAACAGTGAAGTTGGACAGCTAATTTGCAGGTTGTTGTGATCTGGATGGCATTTAGAGAGTGTGGGAAGAGAACCTAACTCCTCTTTCAAAGTTTGCATGGATAGAGAAGCAACATGGAAAGAAAATATCAGGAGAGGGTATGCAGTTAAAGGAAGGGATTTATGACGGATAATAATCTCCAAAATAAAAATTACTGTTTTTCAGGGCAATTAGAGTCTGTTCTTACTACAAAACATCCTTGTCATTTGACCTAGTGATGTGTATAATTGAAAATAGCACTTATGCTTGGCTAATGTAAAATATGAGGATAAAACATTTATCCTCTGCCCTTCCCTAGGTTAACTGGTTGGCCTAAAGAACCTGTTCTCAGCAGATTTTTCTTCTAGACCTGTAAGATCCCTGAAGCTGATAGTTTGTATCCACAGACTGAGGCATTCTAAGTGCCTACATTTTGTCTCTGAAATACGTGCTGAGAAGTTGTGGGTTATCTTGTTTTATTACATAAATATTATTGGAAGATGATGGTGAGATGGTTGAACCCAATGTGGCTTCTTAGAAAGAAGGGTGGTGATTTTTACACATACTAATCTTCTTTTGGCCCATAATTTTCCCCTTTCTCTTTTCATTTTTTTTCTCTCTTCTCCTGCTGGACGCCAAATGGGCCACCATAATGATTATAGAATGTTCCATGAGCTACATCACAAACACACATTATTTATGATAGAATCATAAGAATAAAGACTCAAACAAATCTCTGAATGATACCCAACCTCTTTTGCTATGATTGCTGATAATAAAGTATCTACACCTGGGCTATTTTATTGTCTTTGTTGAGTAAACACCCAATTCCCTTTTGTTAAATTGTCTATGGGTTTCCCAATGGCTTTCTTTTTGCTTTGGGCTTGTTTTTGTTTGTTTGTTTGTTTTTTTTTTTTTTTTTTTTTTTTTTAATTTAAAAATTGTGTGTGTGTGGTTTGGGCCTTCCAAAAAAAAATCCTAAATTTATCACCTTCTATAGATTTTACTTAGAAATAGGAATTCCTTAAAAGTTATTATTCTATATTCTTAAGTTTAATAAACAATTTAGGTCTAATCTTTCCTACCTACTCAATGAAAAAATACCTTCTTCTAGTCTAAGTATGAGACATAGGATGTAGTTTGTTTCTATGACTCCCTAATTGTAAAACAGAAATTAAGCTCCCCTGCATTGAAGCATGGACCGTCTTTTAGTATCAACTCAACCCCTCATTTCACTAAGAAGTTTATAAATAACTATTTTCCTCATGAATTCATGGCTATTGCTTTTGCTGTCTCTTTCCTTCTGCTGTCTTATAGCTCTTTCTCTTTTCACGTGATCTTTTTCCCAAAGAGAAGTGGTTCTGCAAACTGTTTCCTAGAATTTCTGAACCTAATATATTTTTCAATGGATGAAAAGAATCAATGGTGGGCAAATGTCCTAATAAAGAATAACTGAGATAGAGACTCCAGAGTGTCATTGTGGCCTGTCTCCAAAGAGGAATTAGTTGTGTTCTATGGAATGAGGTGACCTCCAAAAGAGGGCCTTCTCCAGATGTCTGAAGAAGAAAAGTGTGTTAAGTAAAATAAGCCAGACACAGAAAGACAAATACTGCATTCTCTCATACTTAGAAGCTAAAGAAGTAGAGAGTAGAATAGAGCTTTTAAGAAGCAAAGAAGGGAATAGGGAAGAGGGGATGGGTCCAGAGTGAACCCAAACCCAGCGTTAATGGCAGATGAGGAGGACTGCCCACAATACCTGTCACTACACATTTCAAAATAAACACGTGGGTTTAAGAGTTCCTAGCAGAGACAAATGATTATATTTAAGGATGTGGAAATGCTAGCTAGCTTAATCTGGTTATTATGCATTGTATGCATATGTCAGATTATAGTACTGTACCTCACAAACGCAGATACTATGTCAATTTAAATGTAAACAGTCATTTTGTTTTGTTTTGTTAAGGACAAATTTGGAACTGCTGTAAGTGCTGGGGTGAGTAGTCAAATAATAATTACCCTTGCCACGACAAAACACAGGTGATTCCAGGAGCTGCTAGCTACTCTAGGGGACCTGGGTCCAGGCTAGCTATGTGCACCCCGACTGCCACATTAGGCAAGGTGCATTAAATGGCTGTCATAAACCAGACTGCATGGAGAAACTCTAACCAGGCACACCAATTAACTACCTTGACTTGCTGCCTAGACTATGGATGCAGAATACTACAGACTACGTTATCTAAGTAAACTGGCATCGTGGCTGTGTGTAGAAAATCTAGGTAGCTGTTGTTTAAGTGCCAGGAAGGTCCATTAAAGTATTAGTAAGAAATATTCTGAGTTCCAGAATGCCGCTTTCTGTCCTCATTTCGTGAGCACCAGGTGTAGGAATTATACTAAGGTAAATCCTTCTCCGGATAATTCGCAGTGGGAGAGAGATAAACTACTTTCAGCATAAGAGTAGAGCACAAAACTGAACTTTTAAAGGCGTAAATTTGTACAGGGAAAACCCAGCAGACACACTTCAATAAGAGGGTGTTATACAGGCCTAACTGTGGGAAAGGTAAATTCGTGTGTGTACATACATATTTATGTATGTGTATGTGTGTGTATGTGTGTGTGTGTGTGTGTGTGTGTGTGTGTGTGTACGCGTGCACACTTGCACGTACATACACACCTCGGCCCCCCATAAGCTGTGCTAGCAATGTTTTTGCAAAGACTTAATTCAAATACAAGGGAATTAAAATACTTTAATGTGAAGAAATGTTTGTAATTTTTTATATTTTCTCAGGAAATAGACAGGAATAATTAAATACAAATAGTATCTATTGAAAGAGGCTTATACATGGTTTTGTGGGAAAATAATTAAGAATTGTAGCTTCCTGCTCTTGGCTCTTTTTTTTTTTTTTTTTCG
>REGO01000365.1:1897002-1955938 GCA_010120015.1 Rhombomys opimus | reverse complement strand
AGTTTATGCATTTTGTATCCCCCTCCCTCATCCTCTCCCAATCTTGCCCTCTCCCTCATCTCCTCCCATGGCCCTCCCCAAGCCCTCCCCTGAGGTCTTCCTCCCCTCTGTCTGACCCTAGCCTATCAGGACTTATCAGGACTGGCTACATCGTCTTCCTCTGTGGCCTGGTAAGGCTGCACATTCCTCAGCGGGAGGTTATCAAAGAGCCAGCCCCTGAGTTCATGTCAGAGACAGTCCCTGATCCCATTACTAGAGAACCCACTTGGACACTGAGCTGCCATGGGCTGCATCTGTGCAGGGGTTATATCCATGAATGGTCCTTGGCTGGAATATTAGTCTCAGAAAGACCCCTGTGCCCAGATTTTTTTTTTTTTGGTTCTGTTGATCTTGTGGAGCTCCTGTCCTCTCCAGGTCTTTCTGTCTCCCCCTTCTTTCATAAGATTCCCTGCACTCTGCCCAAAGTTAGGCTATGAATCTCAGCATCTGCTTTAATATACTGCTGGGTAGAGGCCATCTGTGGTAGGCTCCTGTCCTGTTCCCTGTTTTCTCCTTCTTCCGATGTCCGTCCCATTTGCCTTTCTGAATGAGGATTGAGCATATTACCCAGGGTCCTCCTTCTTGCTTAGCTTCTTTAGATGTACAAATTTTAGTATGTCTATCCCATATTATATGTATAATATTCACTTACAAGTGAGTATATACCATGTGTGTGTTTCTGCTTCTGGGAAACCTCACTCAGTATGATCTTTTTCTCCTTATCAATCCCAACAATTCTAGTAATGGGTTCAGTCATCCACAAAGCAATGAATAGGTGAATCTGTGAGGTTTGATTTGTGTAGCACTACATTGTGCATGATTTTTGATAGTTTCCCAAATTTTAATTTTTAAATGCTTTAAAATATTTAAATGATATAAACCAAACATCTATCTGTCATTGGATTTGATAATGTGTTTTCTCATTTCTGTTCAACATTTGTTAGAGATGAATCTACAGCGGGAGCTGCTCTACCTGGGTCAAATCTCTTCTGCCAGTTTCTCCAATTCTATCCAAGCTTGGAATACCGTTGATTCCAAGTTCATAGCCAAGTGAGCTCATCAGTTTCCATGAACCTAAGGAAAGAGTTATGATGAAGACACAAATGGTCAAAGGGCCTCCCCCTCTCCAAATGAGCCCAGCACCCTCACTGGGCCAGACATGTGTCTAAGGTCCCAAATCCATTAGATCCTAACTACTTTGCATGGCTACGGTTACCCACCTCAGCCACCTCTGTCCTCTACCATCTCTGTAATTTCTGCTGCCAACTACCCCATTGTTCTAGTCACCTGTTTAAGTCATCCTCCATTCTTTAAACTTTCATATCTAATGTCACCTTATGCCACCATCTATCTCTGACCCCAGAGACACACGTTCACTGTTCTTCTAGGTGTAATGTCGACCTTTCTAGACTCTGATAATTGCAAGGATCCCCTGTATATCTTCTTTGCCATTATTGTGCCTATAATTTACTCCCCACATAGGTGTAAAGAGAATCCCTGTCACTGAAACTGAGCTGTAGTACAGTGCTAAGTTACAATTGATGGAGCATTCAAAGGTTTCGGGCACTCTTCACAAAGGAGTTTAATGACTGGTCCCAGTCAAAAAGCCCAATCGTACACGGCCCCTTACTACTGGTTGTTTCAATCTTGTCTCAGGCCACCACCCTCAGCCTAGTGTCTGAGACATGTGCTCCACAGTTCCGGCATCTAGGATTCAACTACTCTCTTCCTTTCCTCTTTCCTTACCGCCCACCGTTCTGCCACCTGGTGCTTTCTCAAACTATGACAGCAACAGTTCATCCCAACCCACATTTCTACCTAGAGGCTTTTTAATAAAATCTTTCCCATGTCTGTTATATGGCAGCTTCCTCAGAGACTAAAACCTCCCATTTTGGAGTTGCCGCATTAGTACACAGGGTGTACACAGGGGGGTGTATGTGGGATGTTCTAAGAAGAGAGGAGATACTCCATCTTGGAGGGAAGCTCGTTAAGCTAAGGAATTAAGCAACTCAGGAAGTTCCGGATCTGATTGGTTTCACTAGGCCACTCCCCTCCCAAGTGGTCATGAGCAGTAAGGACTGCTGAAAGAGACTCCTAAAAAACTGAGCTCTGTAGAAGATTCAGTCCATCCAGGTAGTATGGAGAAAGCAGAGACTAGCCAGGCTGCCTACAAGATGGTCTGAACAATTGAACTACCTGGAAAGGACACTTTCAACCTGTTGACCTGTCTGCAGGCTTTCTGTGTGCTTCATGGAGGAGAGCAAAGGACACAGGGCTGTCAAGGAGCTGGTCAGATTGTATTCACAATCATTGAGCAGAGTGAATGCAGGCTGCTCAGCATTCTTCTTGCACTGATACAGTCTAGGTTCCGCAGCCTATAATCCCAGCTACTCCAGAGTTTGTGGAAGGAAAATCACTAGTTCAAAGGCTGTCTGGATGGCAGAGTAAGTTCGAGGCAAGCTTGGGTAACTTAGGAAGACCCAATCCCAAAGTGTGGTACACAGACATACATGTAAGTGGAGCATCATACACATAAAATGAAAAATCCTAGGAGAAGAAAGCAGGATGAGGACAGAGGACCTGTGGTTCAAGGTACAAAGTGAGCTAATGGGGTTTGGTGATCTGTGGTTAATAATGGTGTGTAATCTGAAACTGCCAAAGAAATAGTCTTTTTTTTTACAGGACAAAAAGTAGTCAACTATTGATGACACATATATATTAATTAGTTTAATTGAATATTTCTATACTATATTCATATCAAAATATAATATTGTACCTTACATAATTATTTGTTGATTAAAATAAATTAACCAAAGTACATTTCTTACAATTACAATAATGTAGACCATATTGACATGAGAGGAAACATTTATATACACAAAGCAGAAAGTCATGAGTAAAAATGAAGATAACTGTATTACAGTTTCAAAAGTTTCTTCATGTTTCTATCGTCTTTTGTACCAAAGAATAAAAACAAACCTCATATTAAAAATATTTTGCACGAATACTTTTATAAGGTTTATCTTAAATCTGCATATAAAAGACCCTTCCTTGCCAATGGCATTTGCTTTGGACCACTCTGCATCTGGGGCTACATAACAAGTGACCATCCGCAGCCCTGGAGACAGCAGAGCCAGCCTTTCCAGGCAGCTTGCACAGGCATTTAAAAATGAAGGCTGCTGATATTTTGAGTTGTGGTCTTTTATATAGTCACAAATCCGGGACAGGAAGAGAACAAAAAATAAAACACAAGCTCCAGGCCTGCATCTCATCATTTGGGACATGGAGATAATAAATGTTTATTTCTTTGAAATAAAATTTTTATTTTCTTGAGTTAGAAGGAAAACAATGGTATTTTCATTTGAAACGCATCCAAAGGCCATGAATTTGTTTTATGTATCATTTAAGTCAACAACATCACTGTGTGGTGAGTACCATACCACCCAACGGGCCACAAATATGATAATGCACCATGTCTACCTTTGTTATAAGCAGGAGACAGAGTATCTTTGTCACAGATTGCTACTGTGCTATGTGGCCCAGAGTAAGAGGAAAACAGAGGAAGGAGTGTTGATTCCTCCAGCAAAAAGGCTGGCTTGGAGAGGTGACATTCGCACCCACCTTTAAAGGAGGGCTTGCATTTCATCAAGCATGAACTAGCCAGGAAAGAACAGTCATCAGTGAGGATGAATTAGTTTTAATTTTTCTCATTGCTCTTGAGTAATGTGGAGGTCAGAAAAGAAAGAAGTAGCCTTTTGCTGGTATGGGCAGAGCTGATTTATCCTTTAACAAGATCCCAGCGTACAGTTGTCCAGTTATACACACTTCACAACAGGCCATGAATCTAGCTTAGTGGTGTTATTCTGAAAATCATATTATTTGATCGAAAACTTCAAGGCAAAAATATCAGCAAAAGAGGTCATAATGCATTTATGCTAGAAGAAAATGTTATTAGTTACATAATGTTTTAATTAACTTTGTAGTTAATATAGCAATTCATGTTCTACTTGCAGCGTCTTTTTAATGTATTTTTAAAATTTAGTTCCAGCAAGTTAATTTTTATATAGATAATTGACTTGTTTTCTTTTTAAATGCGGTTTCTGTCATAGGAGATAATAAATGTTAGTTAACAATATAAATAATTTTAATAAAAGAATAGCATCTGCTGCAAAAAAGATAGAAGCCATCTGCCGCAGATCTCCCACATCTGAATTGGAACTCCATGCCCATACTCTGCAAGCTTTCTCCTATCAGAGCAGGAAGGGTCACAGAAACCAATGGCCCTTCAATTTGACATTTGAAACACATGAAATGAAAGACACGTGTGAACTCGGGCGCCATTAACAAATTCATGGAACACTCCAGACACACACAGGCAATTTCAAAATGTTTATATTTTGGATAAATACAGAAAAATTTCTTTACAAGCCCTGACTCGCTCATTGCTCATGGACAATCTAACATGAGGCCATCTCGGCAATGAGGCCAAAATGAGCAAGGGCAAACACTGGCACATTCCTGCGTGGTGTTGCCTGCTTTAATTCCACAGGGGATTCCAACGTCATGTGGTTTTCATTTTAAGTTTCTGCCTCCTTGTACGCTATTTCCTCCCCTTCGGCTTTCACCAATGTCCAAAGAATCCCTAGCAAATAAAAAATGCAAATGTCCAGTGGAGTCACTGACACCTGCCGGTCTGGTGTCTAAATAACCTGAGCCTTCAAGTTAATGAGTTCATTCAGGTCATTACCAAGTCAAGGTCAAAGTAGCAATGGTCAGAAGCCATAACTTCTTTAGTAATTACCTTAACTGTGATGAGCTTAGCTGCTATCTCCAGGTTTGTTCTCTCTCAGAGAATCTGCAGGGATGATCAGTCTACAAAAACAAACCTCCACACAACAGCGGTGCTGGCCTTAGGTTAGGATGAGAGCTGAGATGCCCAGACTTACGTTACTAGGACGGGTACTCAGAAGGTCAGGTTATCAAGAGGGAACACTAACTTAGGGCTTATAGCTTCGGAGGCTTCTGTCCATGGAAGGCGAACCCAGCACTTTAGACCTTGGCTAGGAGGCAGTGTACCGTGATGCCAGCAACCTAGAGGTGAGGCGTTCACCTCACTGTTGGGGTATCTAAGAGAAAGAGAGGAAGAGACAGGGGCTCCAGTATCATTTTCAGGGCACAGTTTCAGTGACCCAAAGGCATCTCACCAGGCTTACTAAAGTCTACCATCCCTCAACAATGCCATTACTTGTAATTAAGCCATTACATATGACCCTTTGGGGGACACTTACAATCCAAATTTCAAGAGACATGCAAGCTAAAAAGTCTCCCACTCACCTCCCTAAAAACACCTCATTCCCTGACCGTTGGCCCTCTCAACATGTATTTCATCCAGAGTACTTCAATAGAAACCTCCTACTTCTGGGTTATAATGCCAACCAGGTAAACGTTATGCGGAGCTGGTGTGACCACAGCTCTAAGAAACCATTCTCCTTTTGCAGTGCAACCTCTCAGAAACAATGTTTTACCTTTTTTTATTACACAGAGCCTGGCAGTGTTGCAGGGCTAGAAAGACAGCTCAGTGGTTAAGAGCACTGGCAACTCTTCTAGAAGACCGAGGTTCAATTCCCAGTACCCAAATGGCAGCTCACAACCATTCATAATCACAGCTATAGGGGATCCAACACTCTACTGGCCTCTGCATCTACACAGTACACAAACATAAATGTAGGTCAAACACACATGTACATGAAATAATAATAAAAAAGGTTTTTGTTGTTTTTTGAAAGGCTTGAAGTCATCTCTGCATGGACAGAGATGACTTATGGTGAGCTGAAAACACTGCTTGTAAAAGCCTTCAGCCAACACTGTAAAAGATATACCTTGGGAACTTGAGGCACACACTTACTAGCTAAGAGTTAAAGAGATGATCAGGTTTTAATTTTCAACAGAACTACCCAATTACCCACATTCTCTGCTTCCTCATTATGTACACATGATGTGGGATAATTAGAATTTAATCACTGACATGGAATTCAGCTCTTCGCTGTAATTGCAATACATCGTAGAGGCCCTCTCCCCATGAACTTCACAGGGCTGGTTTCAAAGAGCCTCGGAAATGTTAATCACGCTCTGCAACAGTGAACAGCGCTTAGACTTTCACTGGAGTAAGCTTTACTTTATACGAAGCCTCCTCATTCTGTACGCAGCCTCCTTATTCTGGTTTTGGGTTAAGTGTGTATAGGTTAAATCACAGCCAAAGTTTTATATGACTCAATCACCATAGCATTTTATCACACGAATTATGGAGAAAATATAATTAAAGGTACATTTCTCTGTATGTTTTCATGTAAATGTTTTGGAACGAGATAAGAGGAACTTACTGGATTCAGTTTTTCAATGTGTGTAAATAGTATGAAGATTTAAAAAAAAACACTACATTTCTCTTCATCTTTCTACACTTTCTAAAACTATTTTTTTTCACTCAGAAACCATTTTTTTAATCATATGTGGAATCTCTTATCGATGCACAGGAAATGTCTAGGTGACCAGGAGTCTATGGGTGGGTCATGCTACATTGGCAGTTATATAAGGGACATAAGAAATCTGTCACCAGGGCCTTGTGAGTGGATGAGTTGGCAGGGGGAAAGGAGAAAGAGAGGTTAAAGTCAACATGTGTTTTGAAAATGACAGGAAGATATCTGGCACCATCCAGAAAGATAGGAAAAACATACAAAGGAACGAAGATGGGGTGAATGATTGTGGTGGCTTCTGTTCATCAGAGGTGGCGCTATTTATTTAAAAGGATTAAGAGGTGTGACCTTGTTGGAGAAAGTATGTCATTGGGGGTAGGCTTTGAGGTTTCAGAAGCTCAAGCCAGGCCCAGTGTTATTCACTTTTCCAGCTGCCTGCTGATCTAAATGTACAACTTCCCTCTTGGCTCCTCTCCGGCACCATATCTGTCTGTGCACAGCAGTGCTTCCTACCACGTTGATACTGGAATAAACCTCTGAACCGGTAAGCCAGCCCCAGCAAAATGTATTCCTTTATAAGAGTTGTCCTGGTTATGGCGTCTCTTCATAGCAACAGACAACCTAACTAAGACAATAGCTCAACATAATAAAGGCATAGATGATAAATCCACAGTTAACATTATCCTGAATAGAGAAAAACCCAAAGCAATCCCATTAAAGTCATGAGACAGGGATTTCTACCCTCCCTAAGTGCAGTGTAAAAGGCTCATAAGTGGTAAGGAACATCATGGAAGAAGGGGCTGAAAGATTTCAGAGTCAAAATACCAGGAAGTCTGCAGTGTGTCTGCCTCTTTCAAAAGTTTTGTATGAACAAATTCTAAACCATGAAAATATCAGTGGACATATGAGAAGGCAGGAAATCTCATGGAGTACTAGATGAAAAGCCACAGGCCATTAATGATTGCTGGGAGAGGGAGAATTAGCCTCTCCATGAGATGAACCCCCATTGGTTATCCAATACAAACTGGTCAGTCCCGTAGCAACGTACACACAAACCACAAAAATGGGCTTAGTGGGTTGTGTTTATTACTTGTTCTTCTCTCTCTGTATAATAATAAAGGCAAAGAGGCCATCAGTTTGTGGGGGAATGGGAAGGGTTCTGTGGACAGGACATGTATAGGGCTAAAGGGAGAAATGGAAGGTACAAATGTGATAAAATTGCATTTTAATTAAAAATAAAAAGCTGGTTCTATAATTACCGGATTGGAACTTGATCATAAATAAACATCACAGTCTGCCCCCTCCCAAATTCAGCATTGTAAAATCTCCATATAACTGCTATTTTCTGGTCAGCTATCTAATTGTTTAGATATGAAAATAAAACATGCTTCCTTCCACACAGGATTTGAAGCAGTTAGCATTAAAACAATTTTTAAAAAAGACAGAAAACAAACAAACAAACGAAAAAACTAGAGCCATATTACAAAATTGTGAGCTAGACAAAGGGATCTGGGGTAAGAGCATCTAAGGGTAGAAAAATACAAAATTCAACCTCAGTGAAGATATGCAAGGCATGTTTGCATGTTTGCTAGAAGTCAGCAACCAAAGCAAAGCGAGAAAGACCCAAAAGATCACACAAGGTTCATAAAATGTAAAACTAATGGACTGGAGAAGACAGTCCATTATGTTGGAACCAGAGAGAAATTGCTCTCATAAGAGTGGGATGAGAGCTCTTTCCTTATGATATGTCAATAACTGATGTTGCAACAAATTCAAACATTCTTTCTAAAAGTGCACCCCAAGATATCCTAATAGCAGGTGATCCCCACTGGCAATTTAACCTGGGTTCCAGGTGTGCAGAACTCGGCAGCTGATTTTTTTTTTTTAAGATGGATAGATTTATAACAGTTTATGGTAAAAGAAATCTGTGTAGCCTTGGTGTGTTCTTCTAATATTACAAAACTATTTCTCTCAAATGTTAAAATTATAGTAAGCTCTATGCAGCAGATAATTCGGGGGATGGTTTCTAACAAGAACTTCAGTCAGTCATGGGGGTGAAGCCATAAAGGGCTACTGATGGGCAAAACACAGAAGTAAGAGCTCTGAGGGCTGGTGACAGCTGGGATTATGGAGATATGGGGGTTGCGGGGACGGTGATCTGGGAGAGTCCTAGCTTTCTAAACAGTGAGGACATGGAGCAGCAACTTCTCATTCATTCCTCCAGTCCTCAGCAACCACCATTACACTCTCTGCTTCTACAAATTTTACAATCTTAGATGCTCCACACAGTGGAATTATAACGTATTTGTCTTTCTATGGCTGGTTTTTCATGTCGTCAGAAATATCCTTCATGTACATCCACACTGATACCTATGCCAGGATTTATTTTGAGTCTGAATATATTGTATGTTGTATATGTTTCCTTATGCTTTCATTCATCAATGAACATCTTTTACATAATATATCTTCAATGTGTAAGCCTTTTACATTCCTTATTTATTCTTACCCTATTAGCTTTGATATTATTGTAAATATGAGTGTGGTACATATATACAACACATATACATTTATCATATATAGATATAGATATACACACACACACACACATATATATATATATATATATATATAGAGAGAGAGAGAGAGAGAGAGAGAGAGAGCACAGTTATGTGTTGTGTAGCTCAGACTGTCTGCAAACCTATCATCATATTGGCTCAGCCTCGAGAGTGTTGGGATTACAGGTGTTCACAACACCTGGCTGGGATAATATGGTTAAGTTTTTATTTGAATATTTATTGTTTAGGACTAGAAATGCAGCTGGTTTCATGTTTTGATTTTGTATCATGCACATCTGATGAGTTTTAAATTCTAATAGATATTGGTGTTCTCTTTGGCAATTTCTTCATGATATACTCAATGTAAACAGGAGCCATTATGAGTCCTTCCTGAGTCTGATGTCTTTTATTTCTTTCTCTTACATAGTGGTTCTAGCTAGGACTTCTATTGCTACATAGACTAAAAGCATCAAGAGTGGAAATCCTAGTCTTCATAGCTAATCTATTGGCTTTTCGTTGTGTAATGTGTTGTTGGCTTGGGGTTTTCTTTTCATGTATAGTCTTTATTTTGCTGAAGTAAATCTGTCTGTATTTTTACTAAGCATTTTTTATCATGATGTGTTGCCAAATTCTGTCAAATTGAGACTCACTTGATGTTTTCCTGCATTCTGTTGAAGTAACATATTACATCAATTTGTGGCTGTTAACCATCCTTCATTGTTTGTCTATTGCTCCTCCATGTTCTATCTTCTTAGTTTTACTGTAATGTGCACTATTCCATTCCTCCTTCAAAAACGTTGGTTTTAGCTTCTTCCTTTTTAAAAAATATCTTGAGATACAGGGTTAGTTTCAGATGTTTCTTTTTTTTCTTAGTATAGGCTCATATTGCTGTAAAGATCTCTTGCAGAATTGTCTTGACATTTACCAGAAGCTCAGTGAGATTTCTGTAACATTGTACATAACACTGTACATTTGGCATCATCTGAGCCAGATTTACAAGTCTGTAAAGTTTGTTGGCAATTTAGCATTTGGCAGGTCACTTATGCCAACAATGTCTAGAGTTATGATTCCCCTGAATGACACTTTAGTTTATGAATAGAGTTAGTTAATACTGCATTCCTATACTTAAATACTGTGCTAGCTGACATTTTTACATTTTAGCACATGATAACAATTAATAATATTAATAAGAGTTTGCAGTAGGATTCTTCAGTGTCCTATCTGACAACAAAAATAAAATACCTGACATTAATTTGAATACAGTCTTGTTATAATTTAATTCTCTAAACATATAAATGTTTTATATGTGAATACACTTATACATATAAATTTACATATTACATGTGTTTAATAAGTGAATATGATTTATTCAATCTTGAGATTTTTTTATCATTTTGACAAATAATGAATCTCTTGATCAGAATATTTTTAAAAGGTGCAAAAGACATTCTCTCAAAAAATCAGTTTTTTACTGAATTTGGAACTGTTAGAGAAATCACAAAGATTTTCAAATAGTTTGAAAAATTCATCCTTAAATTTTTCAAAATATAACTCAAGTACATCATTCTTTTCTAATTCTTCCATCTAGGCAGTTAAAAGCTGTACCTTGGAGAAATTGATCACATGTTTTCTGAGAAGTATGAAGAATTAACATAATTTGGTTTTTGGAAAATCCATGTCTTGTGAAACTGTAAATTATCTTCATTGCCAAAGGCAGTCCTAATTAAATATATAATAACTTGTAGCTGAAATTACCACTGAAATAGCAGATGTATAGTAAAGCCAGTATTTTCTTGGTTCGTTTTTGGGAGAGTTGGTGCTTGAAAGCATTTCTGTTTATGCCTTAGTAACTAACTAATGCATGATATGCCTGAGCTAGCAAAACTACAGTGGGAAATAATTCTTAGTACATCCCAACTAGTCATTCTTTTAGCATGAAATCTATAAACTTGGCATTGAACCCGTGGCTGACTGTGACTCCAGAAACAGTAAGAACTCTTGATGGAATTTCAGAGACTACACATTTTAACTATTGAATTAGACCTTTTTTTTTTTTTTTGGCCTTAGTATTAAAGTTTTAGAGGATTCCCTGCACTCTGCCCAAAGTTTGGCTACAAGGAGAGCAAGAAAACCAAGAAATCTGGGCACAGGGGTCTTTTCTGAGGCTGATACTCCAACCAAGGACTATGCATGGAGTTAACCTAGAACCCCCGCACAGATGTAACCCATGACAGTTCAGTATCCAAGTGGGTTCCATTGTAATAGGAACAGGGACTGTCTCTGACATAATCTGATTGGCCTGCTCTTTGATCACCTCCCCGTGAGGGGGGAGCAGCCTTACCAGGCCACAGAGGAAGACAATGCTGCCAGTCCTGATGAGTCCTGATAGGCTAGGGTCAGATGGAAAGAGAGGAGGACATCCCCTATCAGTGGACTTGAAGAGGGGCATTGGAGATAAGGGACGGATGGATAGGGAAGGAGGGAGGGGCTATAGCTAGGATACAAAGTAAATAAACTGTAATTAATATAAAAAAATAAATGAAATTAAAAAAATTTAAATAAAGTAGTTTGGCTGCTCTGTTATCTCCTAAGACCTCCTCGAAACATCTGGAGAAGACCAGAAAGCTTAGAGAATAATTTTTTACATTTTCCATACAAAATGAAAGCCCTATATATAAGACGCAGAAAATATTGATTTATTGATGCCCTGTAGCCACAGGCTCAAGCTATGCACTTCAATATTTACCTACAAGGTCTGGCGTCACCCTCTAAAACATTGTCGCTTTGTCTGGAGCCAACATCTATGAAAAGAAAATACTGTTCATTGGATTTCTACTGTTGTGATAAAGACCATGACTAAATTAATATGGGGATGAAAGTGTTTGTTTCAGCTTACACTTTCAGATGACAGGACAGGACCTCAAGGCAGGAACCTGGAGGCAGGCACTGAAGCAGAGACCATGGAGGATGTTGCTGACAAGGTTTTTTTTTTTTTAATAAGTTTATATTTTATAATTTATTCACTTTACATCCTGATTTTAGCCCCCTCCTCATCTCTACTCATCCCTGCCCTCCTTCCCTCTTGCCCCCATGTCTCTTCCCTGTTCCTCAGAAAGAGGGAACCTTCCTCTTCTACCATCCGACCCCAGTCTACCAAGTCTCATTAGGACTGCTTGCATCCTCTTCTCCTGTGGCCTGGCGAGCCTCCCCCTACCCAGCACCAGAGGGAAGTCATCAAAGAGCAGGCAGCAGGGTCCACATCAGAGTCCATGTCAGAGACAGCCCCTGCTCCCCTTACTAGAGAACCCACACGAAGACTGAGCTGCCTACTTGCTACATCTGAGGTCTATGTCCTCTCCATGCATCGTTCTTGGTTGGTGCGTCAGAATCTGCAGGCCCAGAAATCCATCACTGCTCAGAGTTTTTCTCCATGACTTTCTCAGCCTGCTTTCTTATAACTCTCAGGGCTACCTGCCCAGGGTGGCACAGCCCACAGTGAGCTGGGTTGTCTGACATTAATCGTTAACCAAGATTCCCCCCCTCCCCGCTGACTTGCTGACAGGCCAATCTGAAGGAGTCGCTTTCCTAATTGAGGTTCCTCTTCCCAGAAGATTTAAACTTATGTCAAATTTTATCATGTTTAATACAAAAAAACCAAAAGAACCTGTAACTAATTCAGTTATAAAGATTAAACACCAACATAATTTAAAAAAAAATGTTCCAAAATCTTTCCAGGTCAATATTCTAGCAACAAAGAGTTGTGTGTGTGTTGATTTAAAAAAAAAAATCCCATATCACATCGATGTTATATATGACTATGATGAAATATGAGATTCCAGACTTTGTGGTAATTAGAATTAAAGAAATCAAACTGAAGGAATAATAGTCACTTGATCATATTCTATCTTTGCCTTGGTTAATTTTGGAAAACAGATGTGTTTTGGTGTTGGTAAAATACACAGCAAGAGGTGCCCCATGCAACCCTGCCATTTTGTCTTTGATTGTTATCATCCACTGAGAAAAGGGTACCGATCCTTGGAATGAGAGCCAGCTTGTCTAGTCGGGGAACTCGAAGCCTAAGGAAGCTGGCTTCAGCTTAGCTCCCCATCACCTGCACCTGCACCAATTTTCTGTCATATCTTAAGCAACAAATGGCAAACTTTCAACTGTATCCATCTTCTTTCCTAAATGTTAGACCTAAGTGTTGAAATGAGAAACTACATGGTAGCAAATCAAAACCAGTTGATCGCAATCCCAAATTCCTTGGGTATTCTCTTAGAGTATAGCCCAAGCAAGAGCACATATATTAGTTCCTGGGGAGTGAAGGGGGAACTCTTCTAAAATAGCAGGAGCAATGCTCTCTAGTCAAAACCTTTAGTAAATAAGTAAATCCTTAGTAAATAAGAACCAGCTAAGTGGAAATGCAGATGAATGGGTTTGGGGAGTGTGAAGGATGTGAAGAGAACAGAGTATCCAAGTGCCATGGAAAATTTCTGAATCCCACCACTGGAAAGGATGAGGAAAGGGGCTTATAGGTTTGCCAGGTTGGCAAGAGCGTCACAATAAAGAGGAAAAAGGAGAGACAGGAAAGGGAGCTGAAGGTCTCCAGCTGATGTGTTGCTGTCCTATGAAAATACAGCATGTGCCACATATGAGATTTTAAGTTATTCAGTAAGCAAATTTGAAAAACTAAAAAGAAATCAACTAGTTATAATCGTATTATTTTTAACAGCTTGATTTATATTTAGTGATTAATTTCATTTTTAATTACGTGTATAGGTGTGTATCTATGTGTGGGTGTGTTCATGTGAGTGTAGGTTGGCCTCTGATACGCAGGAGTCACAAGCAGTTGTGAGCCACCCAACATGGGTAGTGAGAACCAAGCTCAGGACCCCTGGAAGAACAGGATATGCTCTTAACCAATAAGCCATCTCCCCAGCCCTTTAACCAGAATATTATAATCTAACATCTACAATTCCTGTCATTTCAAATTGCAACCAATGTTTTAAAAGTTGACATGGTTTCTTTCTTCTTTTTAGCATTAGGTCTTTGAAACTGACGTGTGCTTTGTATCTATGGCACTTCTCAGTTTTGGCCACAGTAGTCACTTGAGCTTTGTAGGCCCCACACCAAACAAGACAACAGTCAAGAGGCTTTAGAAGCCTGTCAGTATTCTGGGCAAAGCCTAACACAGAAAAGAGGAGCCTCTGGCAGGAAGCCAACTCTCACTGAGCAGGCAAGGGTGGTAATGGCAAGCACCCAACCTAACTGAAGCCTGAGGTCTGCGGGCAACTTCTGACCTGCTCATGAGCATCCTTGTGAATGTTTAGAAGTTTTGGTCATTGGCCTACAAAATAAATAAACCAAATTAGTTGTAGTGAGGCCAACAGCCTATAGCTCCTAAGGCTCTGGTGGGAACAAAGGAAATTGGCCTTATATATCCTCAGAGCTGCCAAAGCGTTTTACGGTCCAGCTGTGGACTTTAGCACCTTGAGTCTGCTGGGAACACGCAGGCCAGTAACAGGCCTGGCCTTGGGAGAAGAAGCATTTGGGCCAATTTATTGTCTTTCAGTTGTTTTCAAAAATCAGTGAAGCCTCATTAAGGAAAGGAAGGGGTGGGACTCTCCTCTGGTCCCTTTAATCTTCCTTGGTGTTTGGACAGGTGCAAAGGGTAGAATTATCTGCTGTATTTATAGAATTTTTAGAGTGGAACAAACCATTACAAATTTGACCTTTAAAGCCAATGAATGAAGAAAGAGAAATTTTACTTTCAGGACACTAAAAGGCACATATTTCACTTTTTTCTCACCTGTAGGTTTCACAGTATTTGAAACCTGACATTTTCACAAAAGGTACCTCAAGTCTGGTCCTCACTACCCCTTACACCAACTTCTGTTACAGCCACTAAATTTGGTTTTTGACCTTCGAATTGACTCCTTTCAGCCTCCCCACCAGCCCATCATCAGTGGGGCCAGCATGGCCTTCGTCTGGTACACCTCCACGCGTGCCATGACTAGCAAAGGAAAGCATGAAGTTTGCCCGTTTCAATACTCAGAACTCTTTGTAGCAGAAGCTAATCTCTCTCTCTCTCTCTCTCTCTCTCTCTCTGTGTCTGTCTCTCTGAAGAACTTGCAGGGCAGGTAAAGCACAAGAACAAACAAGCAGTTAAAACAAGCCCTGAAGTTTGATCCTGGGCAGACCGAGTCTCGGGGCATGAACAAGAACCACCGTGGCACACCTCCCTCACTCTGCAAAAGGCTGTGAGAACATTGTGTAAACCTTACACACACTGCCAAGTCACAAGAAATGAAGTGCTGAGAAGCTTGAATGGCACTTTGGCTTAGAACTTGCATGCCTGCTGAGTCAAACAATGAGAATGCCAGGCTTGTAAAAATATTCTGCAGTAGCTCCCCGTCGCCTTGAAAGTCAAGCCACAGTCTGTATCCAGATCCACCTAGACAGCCTCCTGATTTTACAAAACCAAACCCGTGGTTTCTTTCAAACACTTCCGTTTAAAATGCTGTATCTTTGCAATTTTAGGGGTTAAGGACACTTGTTGCTCTTGCAGTGGACCCACATCGGGTCTTAGCATCCTCTTGGTGGCTCACAACTGTCCATAATGCCGTTTCTAGGGAATCTGACACATCTCTTCTGCCCCCAGCACCAGGTACACAGACATATTCAGATAAAATATCCATACACATTAAATTAAAATGAGTTTAAAAGCACTTTTAAGCTCTATCTTAGGTGCCCTCATTTAAATCAGATAGAACTGACCTTTCTTTTGTCAGGGTTCTTAAAAGAAGCCTTCATGGCATTACAGATTCACTTAAACTATATACAGTGGCAAAGTTTGACACACATATGTGTCTTCATGGATGTTAAATCCATTAAGGGCCAGAGATGGCAAAAGACATGGACGGTGGGATAGACCTAGGTTGGAAGCTAGAGTTCTCCTTCTCACTAGCTATTTGATTGTGGCTGAGTCGCTGATCCCCCTCCATAGTCCTGCTAGGATGCTGAAAGTTGGGCGCACTTCTTAGAAGGGTGGAAAGAGTGAAATGAACAGTAAATAATAAAGCAACCAGCATCACGTTGTTCCTCACCTCCGCGTTCCCCCTAGTGCTTAGCATGTGCCCCACATGGAAGCAAGTCTTGGAGCATTTCAGCATTAGTTCTGTAAAGAGTAGTAAAGAAATTATCCTCCTCACTCACCCAGTTCCAAGCATTGGTTTCTGTTGTGGAAGGTCTTGCCAAATGATCCAGATTGAACTAAGCAATATGGAGACTTTGTATCGATGAAACTGGTTTTTTGGGGAAGTCAAAGTCATTCATCTATCCCTTGTATATTCTTTCTCTCAGGACTTTATTAGGATGGGAGCAGGAAAAGAAAATGTTCAAAAGCTGACCTGCCAGAGATGCTCAAGGGTCTGAGCACACAGGATTTCAAAAGAAAGGTTGGATGCAATCCATAGCAGGAAAAAACATCACCAAGTGCTTGGGAAGCATGAATGGCTTGATTTATGTCATTTATTGTTCTTTAAAGTGCTTAATTTCCTAAATATTTCAATGTATTATGATAAATTAAATTTTAAGGTTTGGATTTGAATCTCCACCATTCCTTCTGGCTTCCTATGAAGCACCACAGGTTAAATATGGCCCATCCAAAACAAAGGAACTGTGACAACTGTGTTAAGTATGATGGTCCTAAAGGGTGTGAGGGCAGTATGTTTTCTCTCCTGTGAATAGAGGAGAGAAATAAAGGTGAATAAAGGTGCCTTATAGACAGGAGGAAGCTAGAGGAAGTTAATTCCTTCTGATCCTCCATCTAATGAGGGTACAGTGTTCTTCTTCCCTGAGGACACATCCCCAAACTGCTACAAACAGCCCTTACCCACCAACAACCCTGCCTGTGTTTCAGTTCTCTCAATCTGCAGAACTATGAGAAAATGTGTTCCTCTATTATAGCAACACAAATGAACAGCATCCTTCTTAAAAGCAGTTAATATAAACCCACAACTGAAGCCTAGATTTTAACTTGCAGTCAATGTATTTTATTGACTTGGGCCTCCTCACATGAATACCCCTACAGTGGTCCATATAGACACATACAGTACCGTATTACTCTCATCAACTCTTACAAATATAGCTGCCTACGAACCATGACAAGAAGTTATTATAAAAGCTAAAAGACATCGACAACACATGCTTTGATTCGATGGTGGTTTTAAAAGAGAAAGCAAACATGAAATTTCACTTCTCAACTTAGATTTCCCCCATTATGAATGGTTCCATTTTCTTTTAGGACGAGAAAACAAGACTTCATCCCCAAACATCTGTTGTACTTTCCTTTGTTAGAATCAAGGACGTTTACTCGGTGACAAACTTGGTCCAATGGAAGAAAATAAATGAGTTCCCCAACTAGAGTACAGGTCTTCTACAGGTACTAGCACGTGATGATTAGGAAATAACCTCGATTCACTGTCCTGTCTCAGCCTCAGAAGTAGCTGGGGTTATAAGCGTACAGCATCTCACTCGACTTAGTGGCAATATTTATTTCATATAAACTATTGCTAAGATGTTGGTTTGGGCTGTTTTGCAGATGATGCATCTGAGGAAGTTCTGCCCCCAGTGTTTTCTCATCTTCTGGATCATCTGATTCATCATTGGCATCCGTTGCATTGGCCACCATGCTCTATTTGTCCTGCTCCATGCACAGACCAGAAGAACTCATCTACCAATTCCTTTATCCAAGCACTGCCCACTGGGTCCACGTAACTCAACACTTCACAGGACACTTGCAGCCACAGGGACTCCTGGTCACACCCAATGCACTAGCTCAAAAGCTCCATGGCTGCCACTCAGTTTCAACAGCACTCCACAGAGAACCTGGAGGCTAGATTAGTATGTGTGTTTGTCCTTTGGAATCTCTTGACTCAAGTTATCCTTTCCTGACTTAATCTATCCTATTCATGGGACTTAATGGCAAGTTCATTGTCACTAAAAGTAAAAGTGCTTGTGGTCATGGGACTATCTCTATGAAAAAAAAAAGTTCACAAATTCTGCAGCACAAGCAAGCTGTGTGGAGAGTACCTGCAGACCGGGTGGAAAGGTTTCCTCTTAAGTTAAAGTTACTTAGGGAAAAACTATTGTTTCTCAGTGGGAACCAGAAGATGTGCCACGGGGACATGAAGAAACCCCTATCCTCATCCCGATAGTGACCTGACACATTTGTCAACCACAGAGCACGGCTCCTCCAGCTCATTCATCCTCTCCCATCCTAACGCAGCCACACACTCCACACGGCAGCAACTTGTTAACCACCCGCTTGAGTCTCACCAAGCCCACCAAACCCCTTCATCATCCAGATCTGGAAAGTAACTTAGTCTTCACATTATCACCCTAATTCGATGTCCTTCATCCGTGTATCCAGTCATTCTGAATTTTAGTTTTGTTGAGTATCACTGAGGCAGCTAGTAGTTTGTGAGGCTAGGATGTACAAAGAGAAACAGAGAACATAACTTCTGTCTTCTCTAAACTTCTGGTCTAACCAGAAGAGAAGGGAGAACATAGGATTCTTGGATTCTACACCCCAGTGAGCACTGGGTGTTAGAAATGAGGGTGCACATAGGGGAGGGGGTGCTTATGTTGAGGAAAGAACAAGCCGCAAGAATTAGGCTGAAGGAGGGAGGTGCTAAGATCCCATTCTAAGGATCCAGAGCAATTGATAAAATTCATTCCAAGAGAGTGTACACAAGCAAGCGCATGCCACATCCCACTGCATACCAAAATAAAAATATAAAAAAGGAGCGTCCTTCGCCTCTGTGAATGGTGACTAGTTCATTCAGTTGACCAACAAGAACTTGGACAACAGCGTCAAGGCCTTCATGCTCTCACTGTGTAATGTGTAGACACAGCTGCCATCTTTGTGTGTATCTAGTATTCATTACCTTCTTGCTGTGTTCAAACATAGAAGCACTAGTACTTCATGTGTTTCTCACCTAGTTGAAGCACATTGCCCTGGATAATTGAGTAGCTTTCTTCTGGAGTCTCTGTTTGAATGTCACCAGAATATATAAGAAACTCCAAATCCCCCTCGCCCCACACACTGTCTTACAATAAACAATGAATCTAAATAGATAGTTTTCAAAGCAAGGCATAGAAATGGCCAACAGCCATATTAAATTACTGAACGTAACTCATAAACAGGGAAATGAAAATCAAAACAAAATATGACCTTATTTCAGTAACGATGTCTAGTATTAAAAACACCAAAAGATAACCAGTGCTGCTGAGTACATGGAGAAAAAGGACCGCTTGCAAATGTGTGTAACTAAGTACAACCATCAGTGAAAACAGTATAAAAGGGGCTCCAAAAAAGTAAAAATAGGACAAAGGATCCAGCAATTCTCCTGGTTGTGTAAAACAAAGGAAATGAAAGCAGTATGCTGAAAAGATAACTGTTCTTGAACACCTGCTGTAACACTAGTCACAAAAGCCAAGAAACAGAGACCAATGTGAATCAGTTTATCAACCAATGAATAAGGAAAGCTTGGTACATAGCCGAGCACCCAAAAGAATGAAATCCTATCATTTCTGATCACCTGTAGTATTGAATTATAAATCATTTTGTTAAGTGAAACAAGCCAGGCTCAGAAGGACAAATGTCAGATGATCTCTCTTATATGCAAAACCTAAAAACACGGATGTTAGAGATGCTGACAGCAAAATGGTGGCTACTAAAAGCTGAGAGAGCAGAAAGAGAGATGGGTGGGGAGAGACTGATGGACAGGTAATATGAGCAGACAGAGGTAAGAAGTCTGGTGCGCTAATGTCCAGTGGAGTAACCACGGAAAGTGATGATGGGCTCTACTTCTCCGAAAGCTAGAAGGACTCCCAATGTTTCTAGCATAAAGAAATAATAAATGAGGAGGTAGATACTCAACATATTTTAAACATTACCCGGGTGTTAAAATATCACACAATATCCCATAGGAAGCACAATTTTATATTTTATGTATTGGTTAAAATGAATTTAAATGAAATAAAATAAATAAAAGGCCTTTTCTTAGACAAGATTCCCCAGACCCTCTCCCCAGTGAACAGTGACCCACAATCCCACACCATCTCTCCCTACTTCCACTAGCTTACTCTATCCCACATCTCTTAACATGTTTTTTCATACCATGTATTTGCAATGTCTGCCTTCATTTTTCTCCAACACGGCTTTGTATATCATTTCACTTGATTGCCTAATGCCAAAATTGGAATTTTTTTGCTTTTTAGTCCCGAATATATTAGTGATCAGAGCACATGGAAGAAGATGATGGGAGAAACACAGACAGACGTTAGGAGGAAATACTCAGCTTCTCCCAGGATCATAGAAATGATTTGGCCTATGACCTATGACCTCTGAAATCATGGAAGAGACATCAGCACAGCCAGACAGGAAGGATGAAGCCCACACTAAGCTACAATAGTGTGAACCTCACATATCTGGAAAACAACTTGGATAAATACTTCTGTATATTAGTGGCTTTGACTTATGTGGTGGTGGTGTTTTTCTGCCGTCTACTTGAATCATTATTTTCAAAATAACTCTGGAAACACCTATAAAATACAACTACAAACACTGATTGTTCTCTAGTATACAACTTAATGAAATCTTATACAGAATAGATGGTACCCGGATGGAAATTAGAAGTATAAGTTATGTGTAATTGAATAACTTTCAAAAATAAAATTCTGTCCATAAATAAGACCAAAGTGGTTTCTGTATAAGCAGTAATGACAGGGGTGTTCAGGTGACAACTAAATCATGTGCTTTGGATTTTGTTTTGTTTTCTATTGTCAATTTTTTCCTTAATGAACATGAATACTTTTTATTTTGATGAAACAAATCCCAAAGCTAAACAGAGTTGCCCATTGCATTATATACTGGGCCAGCACATTGAGGCCCTTTGAAGAGAAGTCCAGTCTGAGTTAGGGGGGTGCAGGAGTTCTCATCTCCCCAACACAGCACTCCCCTTGAAAAGCAGTGCAGCTCTGAGGAAGGAGCCACTTAGGAATGAAAGAATTGGGAGCAGCTGTGCCAGAGTCAGGACCGTGACATGCATTCCCCCCTCCAACCCCCTTCAAAGGCAGCTCTGAGGCAAGGAAGGTGAGCGGGAGTTCAGTCTGAGCTCGCAAACGGGAAGATTAGACTGTGAAGGAGCAGGAGGCATCTGAGGGCACCACTCACTCACATTCAGGGCGAGAACAGAGGAAAGGCAACCTCTGGTACCTGCGGTCTAAGTCACAGCAGAGAACAGCCTGAAGACGGACAGTCAAGCCTGCAGGAAGGGTGAGAAGAAACTGTTAACGAGGGATGCCATCTGAACTAAATCTTGCTGGATTTCAATCATTTGTTTGAAATTTTAGGTGTTTTGATTTAGCAGTGCTGTTTTATAAATGATTATGATTTAATTTTATGTAATGCATTTTTTTTAAGGAACTGTATAAGGACACGAAAGAAGTACAAGGCAGTGTGCTGAGGGTGGGATGGAAGAACAGCTGGGGCTGGAGACAGGGCTCATGGTAGCATCACATCTCCACCCACAGAGTACACTATATGCTTGAGGATGAGAGGGTGCGTTCTCATTCGGCTCGAGACAGAGGTTAGGCATGCTGACCATTATCCTGCAAGGTTTAGGAAGACACCATTTCAACAAGAGTGTCACATAAGGAAATGTAAGCCTCACAAAAACCAATTGCAGGGTGCATGAGGAAGAAGTCTGATGGAGAGGATGATGGCACATAGGCAGGCAGGCCAACAGGTCTTGTCTGTGAGGAGAAAGGGACAAATGGAATTCTGAACATTGTAAGAAGGAGGAGGAGGAGAAGCATCAAATATTCTTCCTGGAAATATCTGATTGGATTTAAGGCCCACTTCAAGAGATGGAATCCATACCTGAGAGCAGATAGGTCAGGGACCTAGAGAAAAACCAATACTTACTACTGTTTTACAAATACTACTTACCGTTTTACAAATGAACATAGGAATAAAATGGCTGCTAACAACATTGTTCTATGCTCATCAAATTAGTACCTTGCTCTTCCATCATCAGAGAAGCTTTCTCCTGGAGTAGATGGGAATGAATACAGAGATTCACAGCCAGTGTACAGAGTGAGAGACCTTAGAACATTCAGTCCTTAATAGGATGCCTCCATCGGAGTCCCTGCTCAAGGGAACTGTGCAGAAGAGGAGGCTGAGAGACTCTAAGAGCCAGGGGTGATAGATGACTGCAAGGAAATCCTCCCACATCTTCTCCCAGTCCCTATCAAATTCACTCTCTCATATTTATTAATTGCTACTGTGAAATACATGTACATACACACTTATGTGTAAATATAATATAATTATATATAAATAAATGCATGTATGTTTGTATAAATTTATAAAGACCTGCCGAATCCATTTAGTGTTGCTTTCCTCTCATATACAGGAAACACTGTCTCTTGGCGGACATCCTGGTCTTGCTCTTATCTTCCTGCTTTCTTCCGTGTTCTTTCCTAAGTCTTTGCTGTAGAGTTTGTGTTGTTATTCACAGCTGATTCTTGGCCTTTTGACCAGTTGTAATTTCTATAGTAGTCTCCATTTGCTACAGGAACTTTTTTTTAAAATAAAGGATGAATACTACCTATGGGTATAAGTACGTAGAATGCTGTCAGAAACCATGTTGATGTAAGACAGTGGCAGAGGTGGGCAGTCCTCTTGAGTCCATAAACTTAGCAGGTACAAATGGTTTGCCTCGATTTACAGTGCTAGGCATAAATTCCCTCCTAGTGAGGGGGCCCTAAGTCCAATTAGATGGCTATTTATATTGATATATGTCCAAGATATATGCGCCACTGTGTACCTTTGGAGACGTCTTGCCGTGCTGGTCATTGTTGCGGTTTGTAAACAGATTGCTTTTCTTCCTTGGCAATTTGTGTAAGACTTTGCCATGCTAGGAGAGCTAGTCCTTAAGAAGGATCGTTCTGGGTCAGATTCAGCTTAATTTTTTTTTTTTTTTTGATTCTTGTATTTGAAGCATATGGCATTTTTCCTTCAAATTCTGGGAGGCAGTCAAGGGCAATGGCATTAACCTATGTTGTTTTGTGATTTTCTTGGACTCCCCTGACCAACAGCTCAAAGGGAGGTTTTTCCATACATGGCACTGACAATTTTTTAAGCTAGTCTTGGGTTCTTGGTGGATAATAATCACCCCAAGTGACATAACAATATTTTTTAAAAACATATACATTCATACATACACATACTCATATATATATTACATGTGTATTTTAAGTAAGTGTAAAATAATGTTTCTCTATGACATTTTCAAGCATCCTTGGTGGTATTGATTCTTTCTTCTTCCCTCTCTCTCCTTCTGTATCATCTACCCTCCCTCCTTGATTTCTTGTTCTCAGCCTTTCCAGCATGAAACAGCTATTGTTGGACTAGTCAAATCATATCATATAAGCAAACCTAATAATATTTATAATGAGATAGAGATAGATATAGATTCAGTACATTGGTTCTCTTCCTCTAGAGAACCATGAAAAGTAAAACCTCTTGCATCACCACATTGAGGTCTGAACCTCCAGAATATGATTCTTTAGAGAGAAAAATGCACCCAAACAACGGCATTTAGCTCAGAGCTGAATCATGCCAGTCTCTGCTTCCTTGACCTAGTTTTCTCTGTGTTTAAGTCTGAATCATGGGTCATTTTTCTCTCACACACACATCAGCCACTGGGTATAGCACTTTCTGTAACACATTGTAACTTCGTCATAACCTGGATGCATTTGCAAATACCCTCTTAGCACATAAGGTCATAGTCTGAGCTTCTTATCGACCTGAATTCATTTCACATCTGAGACAGAAAGCTATTGTGCATCTTAGATGGGGCACACATCTCTTCCCTCACAAGCATTCACTTTGTCAAAAGACCACAATATTTCACAGCCATTCTCCAAAACCTTGGGTGATTCCGACAGCGAACCTGGGCTCATGAAGACCGTTAGCTTGAGGACTGAAACCGGAAACACCATAGCATAGATTTCTCTGTGTCAGTGACTGTTTTAAATCTTTCAAATCATAGTAACGTGCCTAAGCCCTCTGGGAAAGCCTGAAATGGGATTTTGTGTCTCACTCAAATAGTCTCGTGAACAGCATAATTTTTAAATAATCTAATTTCATGAGCAACAACTTAGGCTATTCATTTACAGCTTGCAGAAAGCATCAAGTTTATATTCTGCTGAAGTAACTGACAGTTGGGGCAGGCATCGCATGGTTTCAGTTCATTGTTATTTTATTGGGATTAAAATAATTAACTTATATACCTCATTTCCTTGTGGCACGAGTAAAACAAAATAAACAGAACAAAACAGATCCCTTACAGAAAAAAGAAACAGACTGAATTTCAAGTCTAGCTGTGGCAGATCCATCTGAAATACTAGAGTCCATTCTCCCTTCACTGACTTTCTGTTACAAAAATTAGAATCCCGAATCTTAAATGCACATTACAGACAGCTGCTATTAAAATAAGCCAGGAATGCAGGAAGGAGAGTTCTCTCATAGAACAGTTTTTGTTCTTGCTCATATCTCATATAGCTTCTAAAATGTAACAATCTAAAAATACATACATGTTATTCTGGTGCAATGAAATGGCCATAATTTTTATTTACTTTTGGTTTCTTCCTGAAGGCAAAAATCTGAAAGGAAACACCTGCAGATTATGACTTGTAGTCTTTGACTTCTCTGGAAATATGATCCACAAACTGGAGTTTGGACAGTTTCATTTCAGCTTGGGTGAAGGCGTAATTGTGAAGTGCTTTTTAAATGGCCACCTGTTCTTTTCTGCTAGCGGCAACAACTTGGCCTCCCACCACTGCCAGCCCTAGCAAGTTCCTTTTCTGAGATTTTCTGAGCACTGGAATCTCTGTGGAGAGTGCTCGTAAGGCCACTACATAGAGAACACCACTGTTTTCCTGTGATGGCTCATGTGTGCATCATGATTACCCATCAAAGCCCTTTCACCCACACGGCAGTCACTGACAAAGGCATGGGGCAAAAGTCATAGTCAGTTCCTTGGGTCTCAGAGAAAGTTTTAGAATGGAAGCTACCTAGGTTCCATGTCTTGCTTCCCTAGGTAAAGATATCAGCCCATGTCTTAACAAGCTCATCTTTTACGAATTTGTTTATTTATAAAAGCTTCATAGTAAATACATAGCTTGTTTTCTCTTGCATAAGTCACAAATAGAAACAATATTAGGTTCAACAATTTTAGGCATCAATTATATGTCACATACTTTATATAGTGTCAAGCATATAATAATAGGCAGAAAAGAAATGGTCTCCGAGAGCTTGGTCATATGGCTGGCAGTCTAGAGAGAAAAATACAAGGTGCAAATAATTCCCTATAGAATTGTGAACTCTGATGAATTCCGTGAAGGTAAACTGGAGGACTCAGGAGCATACACAGCAATGTCAGCAGAGGTGGGGGTGGCGGTGTCTCTTTGAGCAGGTTACCATACTGCTCGAGTTTGATGGGTGAGAAATCAGTTCAGCAGCAAGCAGAGAGAGAAATGTTTCAAGGAGGAAGAGAGGTACAATGCAGGGACCCTAGGTAAGGGGCAGGACATCACCAAGGGTTTGGAACAGATTGATGGTAACACTCACGTTTCAGTGGTTTACCTGAGTTGTTATGGGAATGACAGAGATTATAGGGAGCAAAGAAGGAAGGTCTGGGAGCTCTCTTAGCAGGAGCTGCATCCTTCCATGCTGGAAATGATGAGAGCTCTGACTACGACGGTGACAAGATAGTGGATAGGATCAACCAAGAATCGTGTCTAGATTAGTGGCTTACATAAGTGAAGGTTGGCATCATTTTCTATTGGAGCAGGCACCAAAGGAGGGTACAAAGAAATCACAAGCTAGGTTTGAACGTTATATTGGGTGTGTTTGGGAGAACTTCGAGGGGAAGATGTCAAGTAAGCCAGACATGAATCATGCATCAGCCTCATTTGAATCATCAGGTCCTGATTGTAGCAATCAGAAGCAGAAGATGAAAAGAGAAAAGGATTTTAGAAGTAAGCCTCAAGGGACTCTGGAACTTGAAGGTTAGGTAAAGAAAAGGAGCCAACAAGAGGAGTCTGGAAAGTGGAGGAGGAAGAAACTGAGAACTGCTCAGGCTCAGAAGACAAAGAGGCATAGAAAGACTGGCTATTGGGAAGTCAAATGAAGGGAAGGCTGAACAGCGCTCTTCCCATTCGTTCAAAGGACCTGTGACCTAAGCAGCGGCCTTTTCAGGCAGGAGGGAGAGAAAGCCAGATTGGAGGAGACAAGAACTGTGTAGGAATTATGCTGTCCAGGAAATTTTGATTTTTCATGAGATGTTCATATACCTGTACATTATCCAGAAGATGTGATGGTTATTAATAGTGTTCAATTGCCTGGTAGATGATAGGTTTATTCATAGAGGGAGAGAGGGATGATGGCAGAAGTACACAGGGAGGGAGAAAAGACAGAAGAAGTGATGAAAGGGGAAAGTGGGAAGGAAGAAAGGAGGAAGAGCTAGAGACTCACATTAAATTAATTATTCAACCCAAGGGCAGAAAGCAATGAAGCACAGAGGCTGGCTACTCCCACCAAAGCAATGCATTACCTTCTGTCGAAGGCCCGGAGCTCTGACGATGGAAACACTTCTATGCATCTAAAGCAGATGTTTATCAGACACAAATTCTGTCTAGTAAAAACATTATGGCCATTTCAATATTCTGTTTTACAGTCTTTCATTTCAGAGGGAGAGAAGGGAAAGAAAGGTGAAATGAATAGGAAAGGAAGGAGGGCAATAGTGAATTATAACTGGGAGAGAAGCTTGCCTTTCTATTTTCTTTTAGCATGTAGCAACAAATGTGAGGATAGGGAAAAAGCATAACACTACGTATGGTGAGGAATGTCATGATGAATTCAATGAGTCTGTATGCTATCCTGAAAAATTAACATGAAAAACAGGCAATAAACATGGTGACTCTGTGGTCACTTAGCAAAACTTCTATCTGAATAACTTCACTTTTTTACGCACATCGCCTATTGTGATAGCGAGTGATTTAAAAGAAAATTACATCCAGGCATAGTGGCACATGCCAGAGGCTGAAGCAGGTGGATTGCCATGAGTTTTGAGGCTACCCTGGGCTACATAAGATCCTGTCTCTAAAACAATCAAATAAATAAATAACAAATAAGCATGCACATATGAAAATATTCTCTATTTTGCTCTTTCTAATTTTCCCTTTGTTTTCTAAAATCGTGAGTCCTTCCAGCCTGCTGGAGGAGATAGATGCCTGTCAAACCAAAATACGGTAAAAATGCCAACAGAGGAAATGAGTTTCAGTTGTATAGAGCGTTATCACTCCTATGTGTTTTAATTTCTTCCAGTGGAGAAACGGGTTTTCTAGAAAGTGTCCTTCCACCAGCGGTGTGAAGGAGTGTTGTTGCAGGGGACCAGGCAAGGAGTGGGGAAGAGTGAGAAGGAAGAGACAATACACACCACAGTCTTCCTGTCTCTCCACAACCTCTCCTCGTTGGCACAGAAGAAACCGATGGGGATAGGAGACTTAGTTTCAAAAATAAACATAGTAATTATCACTTTCATTTACTGATTTTCAGTCTCAAACTATAAGTAAGAGTTGTTCTGCTGCTTGGTCACTTGCAGAAATTCCAACGGCAGCTTGTATATGGGCAACGCTTTTGGAGCTAACAATTATAAGCAGAGAATAAGACCCGTGACTCATCACCAAGATGTTCATTAGTCTTTCTTCAGCCTCAGTGATGTCGCACCTATAAATAAGCAGCTCCTGATGCTCAAGCCCCCTGCTGCTTAGCATTAGAAGCATGTGCATTTGGTGCTTAAATACTCATTGCTCTTGGTCTTCAATTCAGATCTCATCAGCTCTCCTGTTTGCATAGCATATGTCTCTGCACCAAATGAACACGTTCAATACAACATGCCTTATCTTCTCGTACTTTTCAGATCAAAATCTTGTTTTCCCTCTCTCAATCCTAGTCAGCAATCAGCCCTATAACAAGACAGTGACCATTTTTGACTGCCTAGTCTACTGTGCCCTGACTACATAAGACCAGGTCATTTACTATTTCTGCATTCATGTTCTGAAACAAAACAAAACTTTTTTTTTCTCTCTCTCTCTCATATGGCTCTGAATTTCTCTCATGAGTCTCACTTCGGAGAGGTAGAAAACAAACAAACAAACAAACAACCTAAAACCCCAAAATGAAAGTTAAACATTAATCCAGTATCATCCATGGAACAATTCAAATGATTTGCATAGGTAACTTGTAACCTCTAGGGCTGAAAATGGTCCTCTCACGCATCTTTCCTCCACTTCTCTGCCAGCTGCTATCTTGAAAGTACCTATGCACTGTGACAGAGCTAGGTGGCATTCTTGGACACAGCAGGGTACCCTTCTGGTTCACCATGATGCTGCCAATAAGAGCCATCTCTGATGTCTTCTCTGGGAATTCTGATCAACATGGCTGCTAAAGTCTTCTCAGTCACTCTCTCAGCATCCCCCTTCTCCCTCTAATGGGGTCAGTCCCTTCTGGCAATGACAGGCTTATACATCACTGGCAGCTGTTGGGTTGCCATGTCACTTTCTGAGACTGTATAGTATCAGAGCCCTACTGGTTCTCTACTCAGAAGATTCTGTATCACTTGGAACCTTTTGTTTCCATGTCGTAGCATATAAGAATAAAAACACCACTCAGTGTGGAGAGCCGAGGTTCAGACGCCATTACAAGATGGCGCCGGCATCCGGTCTCTGTACTAGTAACAACCTCTAGAGCACATGTGCGAGTTGCAAAAGCGCGCCAAACCACTGCCCCAGCCCGGGCCGTCAGACAGGTAATGAGTAAGCAGCCAATCAGGGTATGACATGTCACTCCACGTCACTTAGGTGCGATCAGGGCTTATTTAAGCAGCACCACTTTGGGGCCTGGGGTCTCCCTCCTTTCATTGCATGATAATAAAGCCTGCTGCAGAAGGATCCTGTTGTCCGTGTGCGTTCTTGCTGGCGAGACGATCACGCGGGTCGCAACAACTCAGAAAATCTAAATGATGGTTCTCTCTGATGAATTGCTTTGGTTGAGCATTGCCTACCTACATCTTAGATCCTTGATGGAAGATAGCATATCCCTTCCTGCATCAAAAGAAAGAGAGGAAAGAAGGAAGGAAGGGAGGGAGTCAGGGAGAAAGGAAGGAAGGAAAGAAGGAAGAAAGGAAGGAAGCAAGGAAGGAAGGAAGGAAGGAAAGAAAGAAAGAAAGAAAGAAAGAAAGAAAGAAAGAAAGAAAGAAGGAAAAAAGGAGGAAGGAAGGAAGGAAGGAAGGAAGGAAGGAAGGAAGGAAGAGAGGAACACAGGAATCCCTACCTGTCTCTCTAGCCTCTTCCATTCTCTTCTTCCAACAGACAGCAAAGTACTGAATGCCCTGTTTCTTCCTCCTTCTATATAATATACTATATTTCTATACAATATGCTGCTATTACAACTTTCTGATATTTAAAGTAAGGAGTAAAGATATTTTAAATATAACTTGTTCAGTCTGTATAATTGTATGTATATTTTCAGGGCTTACCATTTGGTATTGGATTAACAATTCGTATGCTCTTCCTTGGAGAAGACTCTTAAAATTCCTTAATTGCCTGTAGTTCTTTGTGTAGGGTTGAGACGGTGGTCTTTCCTCCATCTTCTTTATTGTGTCTCTTGTTATCCTTATTCAGCTCATGTTGTGACTTAGTCATGTTGGTGAGTTTTTCTGGATGTAGTTTTTTACATTACCAGGAGATACAATCTCACTGCCAACTCCTTGATCCTCTTGCTGTTACAGTCTTCCCACCTCCTCTTCCATGATGTTCCTTGAGCCTTAGGTGATGGAGTTGTTTTGTGAATGTTTCCATTGGGACTAGGCTCCACCACTTCGCATTTTGATTGTAGTCTCCTGTGGCCTCCACCTGTGGCAAAGAAAATTTCCTTGATGAGAGGTGAGGATACAATTATCGGTGAGTATTAGGACAAATATTTAGAATGTAGCTGGCTCAATAAAATGGTGATTGTAGATGTTCCTCCAATATCTGCTGACTTTACTAGTCCTGGGTACGTAGCTAAGTTTCCAATTCCTGGTATGATTTACATCTTCTTGCATGGCGTTAGGGAGCTGTTGGTTACAGCCAAGGTGTGCATGCCAATATTGCCCCCTTATTATTATCATGCCCTGCCTGCCATTGTTGTGAGATAAATTTCTAACCTTCACCTACAAAGCCTTTCTCCTAAATCTCAATTGTACTATAAAAAAAAAGGTTTTTTTTTTTGGTTATGAGATACTGGAAATAATGCTTTCTTTTCTTTCCCTTCCTGCACAAAAACATGCATGTAAAAGAGCTGATGCCAAGAGCTAACGTAACAACATTTAAATCTTAGAAGAAGAAAGAAGAGATGGACACATTTATATCTGCTTTCCCAAATACTGCATGTATCATACTTCTCTACTACTCATACCTCATAAGCCTGTTTAATAATGGCCTTCTCTTTTTATGGGGGCATATTCATTACTAATGCTATATATGGCATCTCCTTCCTCTTGAAACCCAAAGGACCCTGTCTGTGCCTCTCATAGAGATATGCCAACCTACTAATTTTGATCTAATTTTGGCATGAATTTAACATTCTAAATTTGGAGTTTTTTGAAAGTCACTGTTCAGGTCTATTTGTACTACTGTAACAAAGAACTTGAAACTGGATAATTAATATGCAAAAAATCATTTTTCCTTAGCTCTAGAGACTGCAGGTCAAGATGAAGTTTCAAGCTGATGCTCAGCCTGTGTCCCTGCTTGGTAAATGGGCAAGAGAGAGTGAGGCCATTCCTTCAGTCCCCTTATGAACTCTGGAATCTCAGCCATGATGGCTCTAATCTCATTACTCACTTCCTAAAGGCTCCAGATCTTAATACTGCCACCCTGGCCATTAAATTTAAAAATGTCAATGGGGGAGGAGTGCCCAGACAGGCTATAACAATCACTTGTCCTCATTAGGCCTCAGTTTTATTATTTGTATAGAAAAGGTACAGTGTGATACTACTGAAGCTCTTTCTAGCTTTACTTTTTCAATTTTTCTTATCAACAACCCTTGTACCCACCGTATACCACCTCTTTGAATGACTCTTGCTCTAACTTGCCACACCAGGACCCATTAAATTTTTCTTCATAATTATAGAGCTTTAGATGAGTTATTTGTGGAAACAAAAAAAAAATCAAAGAAATGATTAAGTTGCTGGTAGAAACATAAAGATTAAAATAACTTAAATATGAAAATCTGAAGTTCTTACATTTGTCGAGGGTAGAAGGCTCAATCGCTGTTTTATTCTAAATTTTAAATCCTTTAATCCAAGTAGAATTTGAAGAGCTGCCCTTCCACTCATCTCTATAATCTGCACTTGGTGTGGGCTTTTGAACCTCAGAAACAATTTACAGATTACGTCAATATGAGATATAATATCCTAAAAAGTGAGGTAATTATACAGCATCTTATAATATGACTAAGTTGTTTACATTTTTAATCAAAGTAGTAACATTTCAGCCTTATGTTTAGCCAAAATAGAGATTTGAGAAATAAGGTTTTTTTATAGCTTGTCAGTCTATTTTTAATTTTTAATAAATCACCCCATGATTAACCAGGTAGTCTCTTAATTAACTGTACCTCATAGATTTCTTCAGAGACTATAATTACATCCTAGATTAACATTCAGAACACCTGCTTCTCTGGGTTTTCATGATTTCAGCCTTGAATCCTTTGACATACAGAGCTATAATCATTGAGAATTTTTATGGCTTTAAACAAGTATTCTCTGCCCCACCTTCCCAGCTGGGCATAGCCTGCTCTGTGTGACATGAGTTTTGTTTACTGAAGCTGTGGTCCACTGTCTTTCATTTTGGGTTAGTAATTTAGCAAAATTGAGATACATGGCCCCAAAGCCAAGAGTACAAGGAACCCCAGTGTCCTGCTCTCAGCTTCTACAGCTTATACCAAATTATTATCTTATTTGAAAACAAAAAGAATGACTCTGAGCATTCTTCTCAATGTCACCAGTCAGCAAAATGTGCCAGCATTCAAATGAAGGAATGAATAGACATAATTAAATTTTTATTTTATTTCAACATAACTTCTTATGCATGAATTTTGTGTACATATCCTAAGTATTTACCCAGCTGAAGAGAAGCCAGCAACAACTCAGAAATCGGTTGGAATAAAACGCTCCCTCTAGCCCTTCAAAGTTATGCTGTGATATTCTTAACTGCCATAGGATGAATTCTGAACTAATGTATTAAAGCATGATAGTTTTGCACGTTAGTAGGGAAGCATACATTTGTAATATTTAATGAAATATAATTTTTTTTTTAGCTCTGTTAATATATTGTGGTCAGATTGGAAGTGCAACACCCAGCCTTACTAGTTTGGTAAACTTGGTCAAATTTGATGGGCATATTAGTATAACCAACATTATTTCACCTAAGGAGCCAGTGCCACACTTCAGTGCTCTGAACAATAGGCCTAACTCCAAGTACCCTAGTTCCTCAGCAGAACTGACAATCTATTCCTTCTCTATCAATAATCATGTGACTATATTGGACTAATCAGTCCCATATACTGTGAAAATACTCCACCTTTATGTCACATTTTTTTAATCATATACTTCAGTAAAGATCTGCCTGTTAAAAACTTACAGTTAATAAACTGGAATATTTAAAACCAAGGCCATGTAATCAGTATAATTAAAGGGAAAGGATTCAAATTATATGTGCCAGAAGCCACAGGAAAATTGCTCAACACTGGAGTGATACCAAGTGAGAAACTATACATGTCTGTAGGCGAGGAATCTAGATTTTTCAAATCTCTATGACATAGGCTCCTGGTGTCCTAGTGAGTTTTCATTATCAACCTGATGCCGCTCAGAGTCATGTGAGAAGGAAATTTTAATTAAAGGATTGCCCAGATCAGATTGGCATGTAAGCATATCTACGGAGGACTGCCTTGTTTGTTAATTGATTTAGGAGGGCCCAGCCCACTGTGGGTGGCACCATTCCCTAGACAGGTGGTTCTGGGATATATAAAAATAGGGAACAAAACATGAGCCTGAGACTGAGCTAGCTATCCTTCCTCTCTAGTTCCTCATAACCATACTTGGCTACATTATTGGATTCTTTTTCCTACCTCCCTACACCAGCCCTGTCCCTTCCAACACCCCAACATTAGGTAGGAGAGAAAGAAGGTCAGATGGAAAGGGGGCATCAATATCGTTAGACTACTTCCTGCTGGTTAGGGACATCTAGTTCCTTGGGGAAAGCTTGATGTTCATCATTAGGATATCTCCAACGAGCAACCAGCAATCCAGCAATCCTGCAATGCAGTAAACATCAATGAACAACAACAGCAATGAGCAACAGCAGCAATGAGCAACAGCAGCAAGCAGAAACAGCAGCTAGAGCAGCAGGGGCAGCAGGGACAACCACATTCTCGAAGGGATCTGTCATTTTTATACCCTCTCAAGAGTCCCCAGAATTCCAAACATAAACTATCTGCAGCTGTCAAAATCATGCCCCTGCCAGGCCATGGGACAAATCATAGTCAGCTGTTGTAGGCAGTCTGAAGCAGCCCAATATCCCACAACTGGGATTAAAACAAAAACATGTATTCACATCTTCCTGTGTTTTTAAAGAAACCAAAATTCCCACTACAGTTCTTGCTTTCAAATCTCTGGTTGAGTTTTTGCCCTAACTTCTCTCAATAGTGGACAGCAATCTGAAAGGATAAGCCAACTAAATCCTTTCTTCCTCTAAGCTGATTTTGGTCAGAGAATTTTTATTGTTTTGTTTGTTTGTTTGTTTCAGCAGAAAAGAAATTAGAAAACTGGGTAAGAAAATTCTGTCATAAAATACTTGGCATGGTACAATATTACACAGAGGGACAAGACTGTACCATCACTTGACTTGGGTTTCACTGTTCCAGGAAGAACTTGCCAAATGGAATACCTTCCTTCTTCTGCCCAAGCTTCTTTTCCAACCATATCATCAACACATATTTAATTTTGATTTTCTATTACTAGGTGTGTTCCTTTGGCCCACATGATAAAAATTGTCCTCAGATTTTCATTATTAAACAAACCACACCACCTCTCTAGGCTTGAAGCCCAGCAGCCATTCCTTAAATGGCTCTGTAAAGTTTTACTCAGAACAGCATTAGAGATATTTGCCACCGTGAAGTCCTACCAGGGCTCACGGTGATACTGCCTTTAGTTTGTGTGTGTTGGGGGGTGGGGTGGGTAATCTGCCATTAGGTTTATTGGAGCTACTTCTAAAGCATGTTAGAAAAGCTCTTTTTTTTCCCCTAAATTAAAGATCAATGAGAGTTCATACGTAATCAAGAACAGCTGTGTGCAACTCAGATTCTGAGAGAAGACTCATACTAAACTAAGAGTCACATAATCAGCACCAAAAAGGGCACTAAGAGGGCCTGCTCCTTCTTTTATAGATGGGTAGATGAGTGAATGGGTGAGGGGGATCTGTACTAAGGTGACAATGTGATGATTTAAAATATCTTTAAGAAACATAATAAAGACTGGTCCCCTAATTTCTGATCACCTATTGGCCCTCCCCAAAGAAGAGTCCAACAACTTTAATAGCTGTGGACAACAAATAACAACACATGACAAGGAAAATGTTATCCGCATTTTGAGCATTCTGGAATCCGAACAGCCTGCCTGGTTTAGTAATCACGTCAAGTCACTGGTCTATGCTCAAAAGTAGAGGGTACTGAGGTCATCAGTCAATAAACATGGCTTGTGGCATCAGAAAGAAAAAAGATACAAACCACTGTTTCCTATACTTAAATCTGTTCCTATCAAATGTAGTAATCTTAACACAGGAAATAGTAAGGGCCTAGAACACATTTTTCCCCTAGGAAAAACAAATTACCAGGTGTTTCAGAAACAAAGGTCTCTCTGGCCTTGACCTTGACTCAGAGTCATTTTCAAGGAGGGGACTAACTAGGTCAAGAGAAGGAGCCACTGACCACGGTCCAATTGCAAGTGAAGGTTTGTCTCACCTTGGTGAATGCAGTGGAATAACCAAGAGGTTTTTAATCAACTAGGGAGCCGAGGAAGGAGATGGGTTAGGATGAAGGGGTAAACCATGGCTTCATTGTAGACCACATCTAACAGTAATGAGAAGGGTCTATTCACGAAGGCAGGGAACAGAGCCCCTGTCCTGCCTTTTTTCCTTCCTCTCTATATGATGGAGGGACATTCATCGCTTCTGCTGACAACTAGACAACTGTTAGGCCCAAGACAGAAAAGCCCCAGACAGAAATGAGTATCTCTGATGTAGTCTTCAAGTCAGGAGCAGGTGAGCTGAACACCTGACGGTAGAGCACCAAATCACAGCCAATCCAATCCCCTGGATTCAGTTGTCCCTATCTCAATTAAACCTTACCAGTGTAGCTGGGCATGGTGGCACACACCTTTAATCTCAGCACTCAGAGAGGGAGAGGTATGCAGATCAGTGTGAGTTTGAGGCCAGTCTGGTCTACAAATCGAGTCCAGGACAGCTGAGACTACACAGAGAAACCTTGTCTGCAGGGGGTGGGGGGTAGGGAAGGAAATCTTACCACTGTTTGGGGGCCAACTCTACTTTTTGTTCAGGTGCCTAAAATCCAAAAGGAAAGAGTATTAAAGAAAACAAACAACAAATCTGTATAGTTTTGGAAAACCTTTGGATTTTGAAACCCAACCCGATATATTTCAGCACATAAAATCCTCCATCTAGAGTAGACAAAGAGGTAGGACATTGCAGTTGAAAGAGCATGAGTCATGTCAAGAGTTAAGTCATGAACTTGAACCCCAGGCCAACCAATTACAATGAAGCCCTTTACACTGTAGTTGGGTTGTCATGTAAACCTTTGACCCTACATTTCATCATCTGTAACCTAAAAACAGTAGCTGTTTAACACAGCTGTTCTGGGAACTGAAGAGAGGAGGTTAGTGCAGAAGGTCACAGGATGTCAGCACCATTTTGGTTTCAATGCCGTTTCACCCCTCCATAAGCACTATTCAGTCCAACTGGGGAGATTCGGCTTCACAGAGCAGCAGTGGGTGAGATGGTTTATTTTGTAATAATTTCAGAGAAAGGATTGCATGAAGCTTTGCTAAAATTAGCCACCCTGCTCTATGGTAAGCCTCCATCTCCTGTGAAGCCTGTTTCTTTTTTCTAATCCTCTTTTATAAGCAGCTGGTATTCCCATCATGGACAGTCCCTCCTGAATTCTTTTGACCTGGGCTAAAAATATGCACCAAGTAAATAGAAGTCTAATCAGTGTGTTATAGTTATGATTTATCCCGGAAAGCTGAATAAATTTTATTTTCTCAATGGATTCAACTTTATCCATTCATTATTCATTTTCTGTGAGTAGAAAGCTGACACAGATACATTCAGCCTCAAACTGGCTGAACGTTTTCAAGGCTTTTCAACAGACTAAAACCCAGACCTCCTCCTGCTTTGCTTAATTATATGCTTGTGTTATCACCCCAAAAAGGTGCTGGGTCATAAATGTCCGGAGACGGTGTTGGTGATGAAGGAGGTTATGGCCATAAAGCTTCGTTGTTTTTCATGCTGCTGGGCACCTGGCCCTGCACACCTGTACTTGTAAAAGAGAGAGAGAAAAAAACACAGAGAGAGAGAGAGACAGAGAGAAAGAGAGACTCCTTCTGAACTCTGGAGATCAATCAAACCAGAAATCTCCGTTCTCCTTTAACCGGAAACGCTGGGTGCTGTGCCCTTTTGTTTCTTGGTGGGTCGGTAGTTGGTTTTCTTGGTCTTCACATCTTTTGCTTAGTGAAATACAAGTCTAAATACCATAGGACTTAATTATTACTTTTTTGAATTAAATTTTCTTTTAAAAAACTGTTTTGGAGAGGTATTTCATTTGAAAGCTGTGCATGGCACCCCATTCTTTTTTTTTTTTTTTTTTTTTTTTTATGAGCATTGTGTAGAACACTGCTCTCACTGAAACTAAGGGACTGATATTGTGAAGAGCAGAGGCTATATCTGTCGGGTTTCCTGGTTTTCCAACATCTTGAGATGATTTGATAGCTTTTATTTTACTTTATTATTTACTTAACATCCTGATCATAGCCTTCTCCCTCCTCTCCTCGGGTCCCACCCTCCCTGTCTCTTCTCCTACCCTCTTCTCCTACTCTCTTCTCCCATGCCCCTCCCCTATTCCTCAGAAAAGGGGAGCCCCCTCCACCCCTGCAACCAACCCACTCCAACTCATATGATTTGATATCTTAGGACCTTGAGAACCCAGGTAGGGTTGTCTCTTCCTTGGTTTAGCTAATTCCAAGACATGGGTAAAATGCCTCTCTGCAACAAGCTTTTGGTATGTAAACCAACATATCCCGAACCCATACCTACACACATTGCCTTTTTCATATCCTAGGTGAGAGCTATCAACATGTCTAGTAGAAGCTAGAAAGCTAGACAGCCAGAGACCACCCCCATAGCTGAGCCCTAGAAACTGTTCAAGATGGACCAGTCTCGACCTACTTTCTCTTCTCAACCTTCTCCTCACTACATAAGCCACAAACCAGGCCCTGGCTCATGCTTCTCCTTTGCTCCTCCCGACTTCTGACCAATCCCTCAGTGTGCCAATAGGGCCCATGGGACGTTGCATACACCTTTCTCTTGGAAACTGCAAACAACAAGAAACCTTTCCAATGGTGGGTGTCTCAGGATCAGCCCCTCTCTAATATTCCTTAAGCAGGGTTTTAAACTTGAAATAAAAAGGAGTAATATAGGATACTCCTACTAAAATGTGTACACCTAAAGAAACTAATCAAGAAGGAGGACTCTGGCTAAATGCTCAAACCCCATACAGCAAGGCAAAGAGGATAAACATCAGAAGAAGGAGAAAACAGGAAACAGTATAGGAAGGAGCCTGCCACAGAGAGCCTCTGAAAGGCTCTACCCTGCAGGGTATCAAAGCAGATGCTAAGACTCATAGCCAGACTTTGGGCAGAGTGCAGGGAATTTAATGAAAGAAGTAGGAAATAATAAGACCTGGAGAGGACAGGAGCTCCACAGGAGAGCAACAGAACCAAAAAATCTGGGCACAGGGGTCTTTTCTGAGATTGATACTCCAGCCAAGGACCATTGATAGAGATAAACTAGAACCCCTGCACAGATGTAGCCCATGGCAGTTCAGTGTCCAAGTGGTTCCATAGTAATGGGAACAGGGACTGTCTCTGACATGAACTGAATTGCCTGTTCTTTGATCACCTCTCCCTCAGGGGGGAGCAGCCTTACCAGGCCACAGAGGAAGACAGTACAGCTACTGCTGATGAGAACTGATAGACTAGGAAGGAGAGGAGGACCTCCCTTATCAGTGGACTTGGGGAGGGGCATAGGGGGAGAAGGAGGAGGGAGTGCGGAATTGGGAGGGGAAGAGGGAGAGGGCCACAGGGAATACAAAGTGAATAAAATGTAATTAATTAAAATTAAAAATGGAAATAAAAAAAGGAAAAAGGGTGGGGGGAAGGAAGGTGGAGGAGAAAGGAGTTGAAAAGAATGGTAGGAAAGGATGGATAGAGAGAGGGCAGACACTGAAGAAAGGAGATAGAGATGAATCCTGTTTGTCTTTTAGAGCCTGAAATTACAAAGTAATGTAACAACAAGCAAAACTACCTAAGAATCCCCCCTCATTCAAAAAGAGAGAAAATAAAAAATATGCAGCCAGAAGTCCACTTCACTGAACCCCAGAAACACGAGGCACCCAAAACCTCCAACCATGGTACTTACCACGAGACTCCAACATTTGTCACCAACTGCTCTGGCTTTAGTGCCGGTGACGCTCACAGCTGAAACAGGTGTTTTTCATCAATAGATCCCAGGCTTTCTCATTCCCTAAAAGCTTGCTAGAAATACAAAATCCCAAAGCCAGGGAGATGACTCACTCAGATGCCTGCCACAGAACCTTGAGGATCTATGTAAAAGCTGGGCTTGTTAACACACATGTAAGCCTAGTGCTGAGAACGCAAAAACAGGCACATCTGCAGCTCTTGCTGGTCAGCCAGTCCAGGCAATCACTGGGCTTCAGACTCAGAGAGAGACCCTGTGGAAAGCAATAGAAGAAGACTCTCAAGACACCCAGTGTTGACCCCTAGCTGACAAATTACACACACACACACACACACACACACACACGCACAAACACACACGTTCTCATACACACATGTAAACACATACCCACATTCACACAAACACACACTCATACATATATTATACACACACACACACACACACACACAAAAAAAATACAGAATGCAGAATCCCAGGCCTCATTCTACACTTACCTCCCACATACATTGAAGGTGAGACATGTTATGCCAAAGAACACTAGGTATTTCCTAGAACCAGTAGAAAGCCCACGGAATCATCTTGAAAATTCTGTTTCTGGGAATGAATAAGTTGAGTAACCATGAGTAAAATGCCTGCAGCGGTGCACCTACCTTCTCTAGAGCCAGAGGACAGAAATGAGAATGACTTCTCTCCAGTAAAACTCCTTGCATAGAACAGAGCTACTGAGAGCTCCACCATTCTTTCAGAATCTGAATATCTAGTCTTACTGGGATGTGCTTGAGACCCACACCCCCGGGGCCCAGAAGAGGAGGTGCAGCTTATATTTTGGAATGGAAGAGCACATGGTGTGGGAAAATGTGTTCTAACAATTCTGGCAGCTTGAAAATGTAACAAATACTCCCTATGAACTTGTGCTGGCTAGTTTTACGTCGAGCAAACACAAGCTAAAGTCACATGAGAGGAGGGAAAGTCAATTGAGGAAGTGCACCCACATGACGGGGCTATAGGCAAGCCTACTGGGCATTTTTTAAAATTAGTATTGGATAGGAGACACCATAGTGGGTGTGGCCACCCTTGGATTGGTGGTCCTGGGTTTTACAAAAAAGCAAGCTGAGCAAGCAATGAGGAGTAAGTCAGTAAGCATCACTCCTCCATGGCCTCTGCACCAATCAGCTCCTGCCATTGGATCCCTGCTCTGTGTGAGTTCCTGCCCTGACTTCCTTCCATGATAGACAGTGATGATGAAGCATAAGCCAAACAAATCTTTGGCTTACAAATGAACAAATAAACTCTTTCCTCCCTACAGTGTTCATCCAGCTGTAATTCTTCAGCAAAAGCTTATGATTAGCCATGGCTGTAGAATTGGCCCCATGAAACAGAACTGTAAGAACAAGAGCTAGAGATATGGCTGTCACTGAATTAGACTTAAAGGCTTTACTGGTTGCCCAATGGCGAGACATGCTGGCTATCTGTGCTATGCAATGGTAAAGCAGTCACATGTGTTTCCACCTGTTATCCTTTTAATCAGGTATTTAAAATCCATAAGACCTTGAAGGAACAGGGAGTTGCTGCCACACAACATCTTTTTGGAATGAAAGGGTCCACTGGGTTGGATTTCTCATGGAGAGAAGGAAAAATACATGACAACACTTCAGTTTCCAGCTCCAGGTCTGAGTGAGAATGAGTAAGCTGTTAGTCTTTTCTGTGCCAACTATCCTAAATCATAACTGTTTTGGAGAGGGCAGGTGTTTATCCAGCAGAGGAAAGACACTAACCAGCTTCCTAAAGCAAGTCCAGGTACATCAGGAGGCTCAAGCGCACCTGCGGGCTTCTAGTCTAGCGTGAGATCGTGCAGAGACTAGCAGAAAGGCCAAGGGAGCTGCTTCATTCGCAGAGCCTGTCCTTCAGAAGCCTCCAACTAAATGTCAGAGTCAAAGACTAAGCCTGCAGGTGGATGGGCTGCAATGCAAATGCCATTCACAAATTCACACTCTAATAACATGCCTGTTCCCTGTTGTCTTCCTCCATGGAAAGCTACATCGTGAGTAAAAAGCAATAAAAAAAAATGCAAGGAAAAAAAAAAAACAAGCACAGGAATACCACAACAACTTTAACTTCTATAGCTTTCAGGAATCATTTGCTTGGTTAATTGAAGCTTGCACATGGTACGAACAAAAGCAATCAGTTAGAATGAAAGAACTGGGTACTAGACTGAATGCAAATTTCACAATGGGTTTTATGCAAACCACTTGTTTTTCACTTCATAAAGACCTGCAACGTTGGAGAAGAAGGATGTGTCCATGACATATATATGCACACAGTTTTCAATGTGTGTTTGTCCTGCCATTTATCATTTGATCTGTAAATTAGTTCTGCAGATTAAGCAGATCAGAAGTCTAATGTCACAGCTGGAAGGAAAAGCATGGAACTGGAGGCAGAAGCTACCTCCGGGTTAGGTGCAAAATGAAGACATGCATTGGAGGAAATTTTTACAGAGGCTTCTGTGTCTTCCATATGCTTTTCTTGTGTGTGTGTGTGTGTGTGTGTGTGTGTGTATGTGTGTGTGTTGCACTTACTTGCCTACACTGCACATGTATGTAGTTGCCAAAGGTTAGCATTGGGATCTTCCTCTATCACCTACTCCCTTATTTCTTTTGAGACAGGCTAGCTGAAGCTCACTAGTTCAGCTAGGTTTGCTGGCCGGAAGCTAGTTCCTAGCATCCTAGCTTGTTTCAGGTTCTCCTGGGGTAACGAGTGCATACTGCGGCTGGCTTTCTGAGCTCAGTCCTTGCACATTACCCATGGAGCCTTATCTCAAGCCCACAGTATCTTTACCCCTCTTACTGGAGCGTCAGAAGCCCAGTGTTTGTGCTATTACTTTATACCACTCTCTACGAGTAAAACATTTTATCAAAATAAGATGAAAAAAGCATCCTTATCTTGGGATTTACAAATGCATTTTTGTCTTTTTCACCTTTGGCACAAAGCTGTTAATAAAAGATGTTTTATGTTATAGAGAAAAGGTCCTTGCAAGGCCAGTCAATGAATTATACAAAGCAACTGTTGAGAAATCTGGTTTCTGCAGATAGACTTTCTCTCAAGATTTCCATAAAGTTTTATAGATAGAGGAATTGGAAAATCTCTTATTTGAACACATACGAAATGAGTTGTTTGGTTTGCAAGCGCTGCATGGGATTGTCTCTCCCTTCCTCTCCCCTACAGGGAACAAACACTGACTAAATAAGAAGTAAATTCTTGCCAGAAGTCTGGGCTCTGCTAGCTGCAAGCCTCCAGCTCAATGCTGAAAGCCTTTTGCTGACTGAAGAAGTACCAAAGGGAAGAGGAGGTCCCCGGCACCGGGGCAGAAGAGGAAGAAAGAAACACACAAACCAATTCGCCATTGGCCTGCCCCTAGTTAGCAAAAAGCATCCTTACGGAAAGGAACGCAAGCTACAGCAACCGGCTTCTCCCTGATTAATCAAAACAGTCTCAGTGTTTGGGAATGATGGTATCTGGGTCACTTTTGAGTTGTCTTTAAACAGACTTCTGAAGACAGGATCTCGGAATCGCGTCTCCAACAGCTCCCTCGCATACACATGGCTTTTGTTTATTCTTGTTTGACTTGGTTTTCACATCTTTATACATGACCTCAAGGAATAACTTTGATGCTGAATTTTTCTGGGGGGAAAATGTTTAAGTAAATACAGAAGTCACATACACATAAAATGCAAAAGTAGAAATCAATGTTTTCTCTTTCTCTCTTTTTCATGTTTTTCTAAGAAGATTCTGTATCAACAGCAATTTGCTTCTCTTGAGTGCTGAGGTATATTAATTTCTGGATTCATGAACTGGACAGGTACTCAGTCACATTATGAAATGCTATAACCTGTAGAGACAAAATGTATAAGTGGCATAAAACCAATTTAATTTGAGTTTCCCTTAGGAGAATATGAAACAAAGTCTGGCTGGATTCCATGAGCCACCCTCCTCAAGAGTGGGGAATTTATTACCTGTCACTGTTGAAAATTTAACTCTGCAAGGGGCTTTTTGTTTGTTTGTTTGTTTTCTTTTATTCCATTTGTTCTTTTATGAGAGAGTTTTCTTTGACTTTCTAATTTATTCCATTTATTCACGGAATTTTGCTCTGACTTTTTCCCCCTTCTGTTTGAATCCCTTGTACATCAAGGTGGGTGGCATTCAGCTGAAAATATTCTTTCAAGAAACATCATAAAAACATATGAAAGCAGGATTTCATCTGAGCTGCCAAGCTTAAAGCAAGCTGTAAGCAAAGTGAATAAACACCCTTCATATGACTTGTGGTCATGAAAGAACTACTTAAAGACATACATTCAGTCTAGTAAAAAAAAAAAAATGTTTTAAGGGAGACATTTTTCAAGCAGGACCCTGACAAACACAGAATGAGCTCTTCCCTAACTCCTTGGCTGGCTTGTCCATGTTCAGCCCCTTTTCCATCAAGCACCCTAAAAGGCTTACCCCTCATGTGAGCTTACAAAGGACTAACAAGATTCATCAAATGTTTATCTGTTTGGAACAATATGCATATATTACAAGACAGCAAGAACAAAATCAAATCGAAACTCTGGCTTCTGAGTTCCATTGAAACTTGATCCACAGGGATAAGAATTTTGATGGATAGGCTGTATGTCAGGCATGGGGGGAACAGGGACTTTGTGAGCCTGTGTGACTCAGGCTACAAAGCTTTCTTTCTGTACACACACTGCTACACATTTTTGACTTATACTTTTGCTGTGATTCCACAGATGCAAGCAGATTTAGCAGGAAAGCTAGCAACTGCCAACATCAAGCTGTAGAAATGCATTTTCCTTTTTTTTTTCTTTTTTTTTTTTTAAAAGGAGATGAAGCAGGAGATAGAGTGTAATCTCAAGAGGGTGTTGTGTGGGTCTAGCTGACGGCATTGCAGTATGTCTAGGGGTTATGCTTCCGTGGGCAAAAAATGTAATGGAATCCAGGACAAAGTCTCCTTGGTGGAAGGAACACCTCGTAAGGTCACATTCAAAGGGCCTGTCAGGTAGACGAGAGGACATGTATTTAATTTGTAGTGATAGGCAAACACCTGGCATGTGGACACAGGTGCAAGCGTGTTGCTAGGCAGGTGGAAGGGTATATGATATGGTGTTCAGTGATCCAGAAAGCAACGTTACCATAAGTGTGAAGGAGAGGCTTAAGGGTCAGAGAAGTGTGCCACACTTTCTGGCACTGTAACAGAAGCTAAGAGAGGGAATGCTTATTTGGCTCACAGCTTCAGAGGTTTCTGCCCATCATAGTGATGAGGCCATGGTGGAGAATCACAACTTAGATCGTGTGACCAGAAGACAGACATTGAGAATGTCTGCGTGTGCAGGCTTGCTCTTCTTTCCGGCTTTGTACCCCCTGTGCCAACAGCCTTTGGGATGGTGTCACCACATTCAGGACAAGTATTTCCAACTTGGTTAATACTCTCTGGAAACATTCTCAGGGGCACACCAGAGGTGTATTTTGTTAATCTCATAGGTGTTCCTCAATTCAGTCAAGTCACTAGTCAAGATTATTTGTCACGAGGAGAAGAAATGATATATTCGACTAGCATGTGATGGAGGGATAGACAGAGGCCTGGAGTGGGATTATGATATATAATCAGCTAGTGTGTGATGAGATGGGTTATGATAATTAATTAGTGTGTGATGAGGGGACAGACAGACAGAGGCATTGTGTGGGATTGCTGGGCAGCTCCAAGAGCCTCTTTGAGAATATGGCAGAAAGATTGATGGGCTTGAGTTGTGGGCGACAGTCCGCTCCAACAGCACTGGTTCACACTAAAGCAGAGAGTTTGGATTCTCAATATGTGTTCGGTGAAAAGGAATAAGGCAGTGAAGATGATGACGATATAAAGCAATGCAACCTCGGTTTAGTGAAGAGAGAAAAGGGGGTAAAAGCAGGGGTTCACTGGTTGTGGTAGTGCATGCATTCCAGTAGGATACGGGGAAGAAGAGTAACAGGAGTTCGAGGCCACCCGCAGCTACACGTTGGGCTGTCAAGATGGCTCAGCCTTCACCCCTGATGTTTTTTTTATCTCTGGAACCCACATGGTAGAAGGAGAGAACGGAATTCCGCACGTGGTATAAGCTGGCCTCTGACCTCCACACAGGCAGAGAGACACAGGTGCCCTTTCCCTACCCCCTGCTTCTAGAAAACAAAACAAATAAATGTTAATTAATTATTTATAATAACCGAGAGAAGGGTGATAAAAAAAAAATCGAAGAGATGGCAGTAAAATCAATGAATTTCTGTATTCCAGTGAGGTTAGAGGATTTTATATTGAGCCAAGTTCCAGATGGAACATGATGGAAAGAAAGATCACATAGCACGTGATACAAATACATGACTTCAGGAATCTGCCTAAGTGGGGAGAGGCGGAATGCGAAAATGGGAAGAGAAAAATTTCAGGAGTAAATATCAGAAAGATTATTTATATGGATGCTAAAATACTTGTGAGTTCTGATGGGAAGCCTGTAAACAAAGGGTTTTTCTTTTACATTTGTTTAGTTTGGTTTATGTATGTCTTTGCACCACATATGTGTCCCCTGCCCCGAGGTCTGAAGAGGGTGTCCCATCCCCTGGAACTGGAGTTTCAGATGGTTGTGAGCCACCATATGGGTCGGGGTTGCTGAACCTAGGTCCTCTGCGAGGTCAAGTGCTCTTCACCACTGAGCTATCTCTCTCGCCCCAGAAGATACAATTCTTATGAAATGGGAGAAAATAAGCATGGCTCATGGCATCTCCTATAAGGGGGGGTGTGGGTACTAGTGTCTGCAGAGACGAGCAACAAGGCTGGGCTTGTCTTGAGGAAAGATCTGTAGTGAGCTGGACAAGAATCGAGAGTCGCAGAGCATGCCTACCCCACCCTGAGTCCAGGGATGAAGAGGAGAGGAGAAAGCAGCTGTCACACGAGGCGACACAGTGCCCTTGGAGGGCTGGTCACGTTCACATTGCCGCCGTATGCCTGTGCCACTTGTACATGTATCTTCATGATTTTTTTTTCTCTAACCGAATTTTCAGTCTTCTTCCCATGATTATATTATGCTAGCCACGGTATTGCCGCCCAGATCATCTCTTAGGTTAAGGGAAGTAGGGATGAGGAATTGGAGACCAGAATGATCGACAGGACTAGAGGTCAACATTCAGCTTCTTCATTGTGCGATGCTGGATGGATGGATGGAAGAATGAATGAATGAGTTCTTACATTTGCTTCTTGTGTTCTTTAACTGCTTTAACATTGACTTGTCCTGGTATCAAGGGAGAGCTTTAGCAATTGGAGGAGGGGGGTTGAATTTCACACACAATGGTTATCTACTCCTTCTCTGACTACTCTTAGTAAAACGAAATCATGTCTTTCAGTATAAATGTCAAGGGACATGTCTTAGGGTTAATAAGGTATGGACCAAAGCATCTGGAAATAGAAACTATTACTTTAACTGATTTGTAAAATTTTCCAAAATAAAATAAATGTGCTTGTCATGCAAAGATGTCTCCTGGCCTCCACATACTCCACGTCTCCACCTTAAACCCCACTGTAAAGTTATTTCATAGTCACTGTTCACTCTTGGCATGCTTTCACTAGTGTGTGGTATGGGTAAAAGTGTCACTTAATTTGTAGATCTAATAAGTCAATTCCTGACTGTGGACTTGATCTAGAATGTACTGTGTTTGTGCAGTTGTGTGACATGGACCCTAACGTGTTCTAATAAAGTTTCAAAATTGTTGTCTGTTTTAATAAATGCTGTAAGCTGAATCTCTTTGAAATATCTCCCCTCCTCTGAAGCCACATGTGATAAACTTATACCGAATAGCACAAAGCACAAATTGTCATGAAGATTAGTGGGCTCCACAGGACACATGGAAAATACTCCTATCTGACATTGCTGTGCCTCTCAAAGACCCAAAGTGACCTGAAGCTAAGAAAAATACCCTGTCCTGACCTCTCTCATCTGCCTCTGGAAGTGGGAGTTAGGAAAACATTTAGCTGCCCTGCTGGCAATTGTACAAGGAGGTAGGGAGATTCCAGAGACGAAAGAAAGAAAGAAAAAGCAAGGAAGGGGTCTCTGCTGTGGTGGAACTAATCGCGATCTCTCCACCAGGAGCTTCAGGAGTAACGTGGAGCCTGGGCCTGGAAACCCTGCCCAGGTGTTTGGAAAAGGCGGCTAAGGCTAAGCAGGGTCACAGCTAGGCTAGAACCTGTGGGCTTCTCTGGTGAGCATGTGTCCTGGAAGTTTTATTTAGTAATGGAGAGGGGGAAGTCATTTGATTTCTTCGCAGATCATTAGGTGGGTCATTAAGTCATTGACGACTTAATTTCCATGTCAACTCTCAATGCTATGCACATACCCAGTCCCACAGGCACACACGTCACAGAATAGACTTAATTTTTCACAGGTGCTTTAGCCTAAACCACCTAAGTGGTTACAAGACTAAAAATATACTCTCAAACTCGGCTTTAGAACACATTGTGAAGGTAAAAAAAAAAAAAAAAATGGTTTTTAATTCATTTTGTAGGTCTCCTAAGTCGAGCATGCAATGCAAAGGGAATGTAAGCACCATACCACCATCATGTTCATGAGTAAATGCTGGACTAATTTAATAAAATCTAATATTAAAATATATATCACATGTAAATTTCACATTTATGATCGCAATAAAGTTATAATAAAATCCCAGTGTATGCTAGCAATTTTATTAAGTTTCATTTCCATCTCCAACTGCCCACGTTGAAAAATATGTAATACTACCTTGAGCTTTCCGTTTTTACGTGGCAACTGCATTTGCCCTAAAATGTCCCTGGAGGGAGATTGAATCATTTATTTCACTGTGAGGGAAATGGATTCCTGCATCAGAATGGAGTAAAAAATGATTAAACGCGAAGTGCATCATTTAATCCTGTTTCTGGGGTCAAAGGGCATAATTATCCCCTGCGGTGCCTTATAAGTGTGATCACGCACCAGAACAGGAGGTGAGGGGGACTTCAGAATGGCGAGCTGTGAAGAAGCTCCCGGAGGCCTGAGCGTGTGACAGGTGAAGGCGTCAGGAAGCACGTTGGGAGGCCGCACATGGCAGGATCCACCCGCCAAAAGGCCTGACTCTACGGGACAGCTGTGCCTAATTCATCCGGCCTTTGTAAGAGATCTCTGTGACGTTGGGACAGCATGTTTCCCTGGGCAGGAAAGCCACAGGCCTCCTGCCGTGTGTTCACTGGGCCCGTCCTTTCTATTTCAGGTGACAATTTAGACGAGTCGAGTAATGAGATTACCCTGACAAGGGTTTTCTGCATTCCAGGCTGGCCTGTCTGTGACGTGCACGAGAGGGACCCACACGGCGCGAGGAGAGGGCAGCTGGACAGGAAGCCAAGCTTTTCTTTTAGAAGCTCTGTGGCCCCTCTTGAGTTTTCTCCCCTCCCTCCTCTCTCTGTCTCGTAGTCCTCTACGAAACAGATGGAAGGACTCAGGCAGCAGAAGGGTGCCGATACCAGAAGAGGCAGCATCTGAAGAGGCAGCCGGTTCTCGCTGGGGGGCGTCACACGGCCTCTGTGCCCTGCCCTGACTGACTGTCAGCACCGGAAGTGGCAATGTCGATGTGAGGGGGCACGCATTCTACTTCGAGGGCTCTAGAAAGAGCAGGGTGGACGTCTCAGGCATCCCGGAGGCCCGGCATGGCATCTGGTCATTGCTCTCCAGAGACTTCCACTTTGATGGAAGGTCAGTGGCCGCCCTGTAGCGGAGTGCTCACACCTCTTTTTCTTGGGTGATTTGAGCAACCGGAATCTCCAGCGTCTAGGGGCCCGGGGCCCTCTGCGGATCCACGTCTGAGGGGGTGTTACGTCAGCAACAAAGCTCTGAGTGGAGTCTGCAAGGCTGAGCTTACATCCCCTTACTTGCAGGCTGGATTTGGAAACACAGAACCTCAGACTGTGGCCTTATTTGGAAACCAAAGAGTCTTTACAGAAGCTCCTGAGTTGTGCTTGGGGGTTGGGGCTACAGCTTGGAGGCAGGAGTCTTAGTATCCGGGAGAACTTGGGATCAATGCCCAATATCAAAATACAAAACAGTGGAGCGGGCAAACTCAGGGTCATTCATTCGGGTGGACTCTAATCGCGTGTGACCAACACCCAAAGAAAGAGAACCGCAGAGGCAGGCGTTTAATGCAGATGAAGACTGCCTTCCCAGGCAGGGACACAGACCAGAGGGGATCTTATCCCTCGGCCCACACAGCCCAGCTAACAACATCGCTGGAACTCGCACAGGAAGGAGGAAACGGTGATAAACTGCCCACTCTGTTACAGCATACCAATAGTCTAGTAGTAGAGGTTTTCTACATGCCCAAATTTTTCTCTCAATATTTCTTTCCCAAACATTGAAATCGAGATATTTCTGGTCAGCGTCCTCCTTGTCTCTAGCTTGTAGCAGTATGGCCTGGGAAATGCACACTGTGAGCAATGACACAAATGCCCACTTAGCAATAACAGCATCTGTCAGAGTCAGGGCTCCATTCCTTGGAAGGGCTTCACGATCGCCCTTGGAACTGCCTAGGAATTGTACGTTATTAACACATTTGTCTGGAGAGCATAACAGCACAGTGTTATGCAGAATCTCCGTCTGTGGAATTTACCAGCCACTCCGAGGCCAGATAATTTGCTCTCTGTTCTCTAATGTAAATATATGCACGTTCCATAAATCAAGCTAGTTTTAAAGCAGTATTTTTCCTCACAGAAAAAGCAACGTACCTCTCTGAGTAACTCTATCTGGCCACTGCCCATCCACCTCCACTGCACGCACCCATACGCAGGCACGAAGAGTCTGGAGTCTTTGCGTTTCACAAAATGTTATCTCTGTCCTTCTAAACACTTCCAGGTCACAGCAAAATACAAATGCTTGCAGCTAAACACACCAGCCTTTGTCTATATAAAATCTTCCTTTGAAAATGAGGTATGTGAACATCTCTCTAATGTATCACAAATGTATCAAGGCATTTTTAATTAATGCCAGAGAGTCGGTACGGAGACGTGCTGGAAACCTGTGCAGAGGAACGTGATTTCAGAACAGCCTTGATTTTCCCTCTCACAACACATCTGCCACAAACTGCTAACATGTCAGATAATCCTTTCTTCGGCAACTATTAAAAAAAATCATTTTTAAGCCAGAAATATTATTCTTTTCCTCCTGTCTGACAATCCCAGTAATGCCTAAATGACAAAGAAAGTGTGGAGTTACCATTCATATTCGTGTGTGTGTGTGTGTGTGTGTGTGTGTATGTGTGTGTGTTCTTGTTTCTCAAGGGCAAGGGCAGGCTCTCATGAGCCACAGTGAGAATCTAAGGCTCTTTCTTCCTCATTATTCTAAGCACAGGGTTTCAGGTGTGCCACATTACGTGGCTGCAAGATATTTTTAGTGCATTCCAATATGAAGGAAGGAAGGAGGAAGAAAGGAAGGAAGTAAAGAGAAAGAAAGAAAGAAAGAAAGAAAGAGAGAGAGAGGAAGAAAGAAAAATCTAAGAGAAAAACTGTAAAAACAATAAGAAGGAAAAATGACATGTATTATGCAGGAACTTTCTCATTTCTCAAATGAACATATATTTATTTGGGTATAAATAATCTCTTGTAACTTGCTAATTATGGTTACTAGTTAAAACAAGCTTTATTAGGTGTAATTTTCTCTTTTTCCTATATAACATAACGTAAAAATATCACACTATGGCAGGAATGCAGGCTTTGGAATAAAACCAATCCAGAGCACAGTCCTGACTCTCTGTAAGCTATGACAAGTTCCCAGGCTTCTTCGGACCTCCGCCACTTTCTCTCAGAGATGAGGATAATGTGTACCTAACGGGGAGCTTGGAGCTTGCACATGTGTCTGTGGGCCACCCTAATGAATGACTGCACCATGACGAGGTATGCAGATGACCTCTTGAATGCAGCCCGTTAACTTTGTCCCCATATCGCTCTCTATAGACCATCCCCCCATCAAGAGGTAGAGCTGACTCTGTTTGTGCATGGTTTGCTTGTTACCAAGAGGGTGTGGCAGAAGTGACGCTTTGTGACTTTTGAGCCTCGACGAGGGACCCTGGCAGCATGAGGGGACAGGCAACCTGCTGCTTGCTCAGAGAACACAGGTGTCCAAGCCACGTGGAGAAGAAACATTGAAATGTTTGGGGAAACAGTGCCACAGCGCTCAGCCTCAGAGTAGTTTTAGCCCCTGAGGTGACAGGTGAGCAAAGCTCTGTCAACAGGATGCTAGGCCTACTCCCTCAGTCCTGGGAGCTACTTCCAACATTTGCATCGCCCAGCTGTCACCTGGATTACTCCAGTGTGATAGTTTTGCTCCCTGTGACTCCTCAGCCATCACAGAATGGAGGGTGTTCCAAAGATAACCATGTCACACCTCTGCTTCAAGTAGGATTTGTTCAGCAACGGGAACAGGATCAGTGCTACCAATGCATGTGAAAGCTGCTCAAAAGAATGAAGGTGTTAAGGAACCAAGATTTCACCAAGCACACCAGTTAATCAGGCAGTCAATGTACTTGTCTTTAAAGGCAAATGCCTCCCAGGAACCCAAGATTCACACACACACACACACACACACACACACACACACACACACCCCAGAGCAGAAATAATCTGATTTTTTTTTTTCTTATTTGTGAGAGTGGATGAAAAGGACATTTTGGATGCTAGGTTTGAGTCTGGGGAGACTGTGGGTGAACTAGAGATGAATGAGACAGTGGTTCTCCACTTTCCTAATGCTGCGAGCTGCGACCCTTTAATACAGTTCCTCATGTGGTGGTGACACCCAACCATAAAACTATTTTCGTTACTACTTCATAACTGTAATTTTCACCCTGCTATGCCTCATAATGTAAATATCTGTTTTTCCATGATCGTGGCTACCCCTGTGAAATGATCATTCTATCCCTGTTGAAAAGGTCGTCTGACCCCAAAGAGGTCACAACCTGCAGGTTGAGAAACGCTGCCATAAGAGGACTCCAGTTGCCTCCGAAGCGACCACAGTCCAGAAAGGAGAGGAGCCTCCCATAACCTGTGCCCTTGCACTAGCAACCGGGGAACAAATCAGACAAATTCTACAGGAATTTGGCAGGTTCAGTCACAAAGGCCCTGGTGTTTCCTGTGTCAGAATGTGCTTGCAAAGCTAGAGCACTCCCACGGCTTCCACAACTGCCCGAGTGTGCATTTGCCCCTCAGCACGCCAGCAAGGAAAGAAGGAATGTTGAAGAGAAGAAAAGTTTCTAAATCAAATCATCTTGCTTCTGTGCTCTTTTTTTTCCTTCCCCTCAGATGCAAAATTCTTCACTCTAAGACTGTTACACCTACATTATTACTACGTATATAACTCACATCTAGTAAATTGTCATTTTCTGGAATGGGACTAAATTTATGCAATATTTGAAGAGACTACTATTCACAGGATTTATGGAATACACAAGAATGTAAAGGGGCTCGGTGAAGAAATCCTTCCAGTCCCCAGGAATTTGCACTCTCAATGACCTCTCCTACAGTGGGAAAAAGAGGAGGTCATTAAAGAACTTAGTCTGGAGAGAGTAGCGGGTAGTGCTGAGTGTTACCAGTCAAGCCTTCAAAAGGAGAGACAAAGATCTCTTGGCAGCAAAGAAAGTAAAGTGTTGAGGGCTAGAAATGGCTCCGGTGATTACGAGTGTGCTGCAGACAACCCAAGTTCAGTTCCCAGAACCCATGTTACATGGCTCACGACACCCCGTAATGCTGCCAGGACACCTGAAGCCCTCTTCTAGCCTTCAAGAACATCTGTCCTCAAAGAGGTACGCTCCCCAGAATGTCACCATACAGGGAAAATGCTTCCTCCACAGGGGAGAATCAACAGTCATGGAGTCGGCCCCTCACCCCACCCCCACTCTTTGTAAGCTCTCGTCTCTCAGCCCCAACACTTCCTGACTGAAAACTGTCTTGGTACTGAGCTGAAATAGGTCTTCCTTTTGTAGCCCAAATATTTCATAAAGCGTTAAAGAAGTCGTTCAATGTTATTTTCATAGAGATTAATAATAGAGACATAAACATATTAAATAACAGAAACACATGGGGATGTGCCCTTGTTTACAAAAGTCTGCATGGGCAGACAAAGAAAGAGGAGCTGCCAGGTAGCTTTCTCTTATTGCATTGGATACTATAAACTCTATACATTAAGGTAATGGAAGAGGAATAGAAGAAAACCTAAAAAGACATAATGTTAACACAATGAAATATAACATGAATAAATACATATACACTTGTAAAACATTTCTAGTAAAAGCAAACATTAGCATGGATTTTAAAAGAAACATAGTTCCAAGCACTGAGCTTTGATTTACATAGAAGTACAGAACAAAAATGCTCAAAGACAGCTCTAAGAATGCTTTCACAATTCAAGATGTTTTACAAAATAAACTGCAAAGGGTAAAAATCAGAACAAAGCAATGTCCTTTGCATTCTGTTGAAAATATAGAATAAAGAGGTGGTTTTTCTATTCTGAGTATGTTTAGAGGTTGTGCGAGTTTAATTTATAAATAATTCTGAAACATTAAAGAGACATGAGAGGAGTTTGTTCTGTGAGTTAAATAGGAATTTGATCTCAACATCATTAAAAATAAACTTTCACCTGTTACTAATTTTCTTCTTAGTTCCAAAGTCATTGTTTGTTTAAATGAAAAGGAAAAAAGTACTCTGATGCTGTTTATGTAGTCCAAATAAGAGAACAAATTGCGAAGGCCCATACAGGCTAAAAAGCAAATAAAAGAACTATGCAACAATATGCTGCTGAAATTTTGAGCCAGGTTGCGTTCCATTCCCCGGAGCCTCAGATTTGACCACAGGAAACACAGTGGCAAGCCACACTGGGACTCCTTTATGTAGGCCACTTTTAATTGTGGACTTGTAATAAAGTGAAAATTGAACCTTGCATTACAAAATGTCTTCCACAACCTCTGCCAGCAAAGGGGAAGAAAACAAAACACACAAAACAAAACAAAAACCTTACTTTTGTCAGGTGCCTCTAGCTTCAGTTTTATTGTGATGAAGGGTGTGTCCGATCATGTGTGTGTAATTTACATTTTACATGTTTATAGTTTATATTTGTATCATGTTGGCATTGGCTTCCACTTTCCATAGCAACCTTACCCAACAACAAGCAGCAATGGAGTCTGAAACCTACATTGAACTAATCAGGTCTTCATCATTCACAAGAACTACAAGACCATGGCTACCATTCACAAGAACTACAAGACCATGGCCAAAGCTTCAACAGAAAGTTTTTATAATTTGGATCCAATTTTACAGAGCAGTGTTTCCAAATTGGTTGAGTGGGCACCTGCAGAGAATGCTCCAGCCAATCAACAGTGAGACAGAGTCAAGAAAAAAAAATTGCTCCAAACGTTTTTGTTTGTTTATTTGTTTTGTTTTTAGAGACAGGGTTTCCCAGTGTAGCTCTGGCTGTTCTGGACTAGCTTTGTGGGCCAGGTTGGCCTCGAACTCAGAGATCCACCTGCCTCTGCCTCCCCGAGTGCTGGGATTACAGGTGTGCACCACTGCGCACAGTTGCAGAAGTTTAATTCAAGACTTGGCAAGAAACAGTTCAGGCAGGCAGTCAGTCATTCCACACAGAAAAGACCAACAGACGACTCTGTAATCACTGAACTTCTCCAGGCCTCACTGAGAGAAACAAGATTAATATCTAATGATCCCAGTGACCCTTCCTCCCTCTCTCTTTCTCTCCATTAATTTTATTCATCAATCAACCAGTGAGACTTTTTTTTTTAACTTTTAATCCGTAGCACCCATCAGGGCATGACCTTTGCCCTTAGTGTCCAAACCACCTGTGCCAGCCATCTACCCCGCTGCCTAATGGCCATGCTTCCTCTTTCCCTTCCTCCTCTCTGTCCACAGCGCCTTAACCTCAGCTTATACCCTTTACCATCCCGAGAAACTAGATTCTCCAGGTTATCTTTTGGTTTCCAGATGGCACTGCACCTGTTTTCTCACACTTGTGATAACTCTCTCTGCCTCTTCTTCTTCATGTCTCCAGCATCACCGCAATTTCAGCCCTTGCTCGCCCTCCCCCCAGGTCAGCTTTATAGCCTCCACTCAGCTTTGTTCAAATGCTCCCGATCTGTCTGTCACTCTGGTTTTCTTCCTGAGGTCAGCGCCACGTCTCTGGCTGTGCATCAACAACCGCATCCACGTGTCCCACGTCGATCGCTATGGGTTAAAGACGGTTCGAGGTGGAAACATAACTGACTGATTGGGATGAGGTAGTCACAGGGGTACAGAGCCACGAATGAGTACTACGGTCTTACTGAGAAGGAAGGGGGCAGGGAGGGAAGGAGACCTTGCATGGTGCCTTGAGCAGGAGATTGTGTTTCATTCTCGTAAAGTACACTCACCTGAAAATCTCACAGATGCATCTATTGATGCCACGTGGCCATTGGTACTTGGACAAGTGTATAGTAAGGTCCATGTTCCCATCTAACTTCCCCATGTTCTCATCTAAGCTTGCTTCCCTCTACAACCGATGACTCCGTGTTCAGGGTACCCACGTTGCCGATTAACCTCATCATTAATTCATTTCTCCGAAATCTCCCCATAAAGCAAGGGGTCACAGGGACCCAGACTTTGAAACACCTTGGCAGTCAGTATTTTCAGGAACTGGAGGTCTTCTGTACAAAGGCTCTCTGCAAGCCCCAACGTCTACTATTGCATTATAGACAGTGCAAAGTCAGCTCCTCAGGAAACAAAGATGAAATGAACTATGGCTTCTCAGGCATTGGTCCTAGGATCCCATTCCTTTCCCCCCTAATTCTGACCTTGAGTTTTCTGTTTTTAGCCTTCTCTCTTGCCACACCTAACTCAACACTATACTGAGATCAGGCTTGTACTTATGCCCTTGCCTTGTTTCTCTCATAACTTAGGCTGCCCGTCTGGACTGCTTTTATCAACAGATAAGTGAATTTCATGACCCCTGTGAACTAAAGTTGCAGGGAGGACAGTTCTGAGGCCATCTGGTCCCCTGGCCTTGGACATCCATTATCATACTTACTCAAGCAACAATGTCAAAGGAAATCTTTTCAAAGACTCCATTTCTGAGGGCAACTGGGTAACGTCCCCTGAAATGGCCTGGGACACTGCCACAGGTACTTCCTGGCTGTAGCATTATGCCTTATAAGCCACGAGAATTGTGTCTCCATTATAGGCTGCTCCTCCCTCGCCCCTCCCTCTGAATAACTGTCACTCCTTTCGAAGCAAGAACCCTTACATCAACTGAGAATCAGGGTCAGACCCCAGTCTGAACTTAATAATCCCACTTCTCATGTCTTAAAATACGTATTTGCTTATCAAGTTCACTTAAGCATTAATTAGTAAACACAGATACATGTGCTATTGACAGTGTTTTAAGGTGCTACTTTAGAACGTCTGCCTTTTCCACCACAAACGTTTGCATCACATCTCAGTACGGAAAAGCTGAGGCTTCTAGGAATTATGCAGCGCTTGGTGCCATGCATCGAGCCTTGATGCTGTGTATTTTCCAGAGCGGCAGAAGCTCTTATATCTATTTTGAGTAAACAGTCTTTGCAGCCTCCAATGCAATTTATTCAAGGATGCTGCACACAGCAGGAGTCTGCCTCAAATAACGAACCCTGTTACCGTAGTGTTTCCTGAACAAATTCCTCTGTGAGGGACAAAAATGGGGCTTCTTGTTCCTTTTAAGGAAATGAGGTTTTTTTATTGAAAGAAAGAAAGAAAAAAAAAAAAAAAGCCTATAAGCTCAAACTGAAACTCAAACGTCAGCACTCTGAGGAATGCACCATCAAGCTAAAGATGGTAAGCTAGGCGGCAGCTAAAATCAGGACTGAATTGAATAATAACTTTTTTTTACCCTTAAACTCTCTCCTTCTACACTTCCTTTTGTTTGTAAACTAAATTTAAAAATAGCCTCTCCTGGGACTTTCTCAGTCCCTGTCTGATGCAAAAGATTTTAGGGAAGTATAGTGGCTCCTGGCTATTGGAACTTATTTAGGAATTGAAACTATGATAACTGAAAACTGACAAACTGAATGATCCTTGCCTATACCTGAAAATGTCACTTTATTTCCCTGGCATAAAGGTCAGCACAAATAGAAAAAAAAGAAAAGTATGTATTGTCTCAGGTAGAAATAGCTAGGCCAGAGGTTCTCAACCTTCCTAATGCTACGACCCTTTAATATGGTTCCTCGTGTCTCGTTGAGCCCCTCAACGATAAAATTATCTTTGTTGCTGCTTCATAACTGTAATTTTGCAACTGCTATGAGCCGTAATATAAATATCTGTGTTTTCTGGTGGTCTTAGGCAAACCCTGTGAAAGGGTTTGACTCCCAAGAGGGCCTCGACCCATAGGTTGAGAACTGATTACCTAGCCAGTAGTAGGACAGGTATAGAATCTTAACCTATATTTTAGTTCCTACTATGGGAAATGTGTCCATCAGCCTCCAAATCCCTCCTTCATAAATGCAGGGTGATTCTGAAATTGCCTTACCAATGTTCACAAATAATGGGTCTCTTGCAAATTCCTTATTAATTAACCTCTTACACAATTTGCATTTTGGCAGAGGTTTAGTTCCTTGGTGGCTTTTGATGTTCTTTCACTCAGAAAAGCACTATGTTTTGGCTTTGTTTGCTTTAGCTGTTTGCCTGTTTTGTGCCAAGGTCTTGCCATGTAGCACAGGTAGGCCTGAAATTCATTATGTACAGAAGGTTAGCCTTGAACTCATAACCCTCCTGCTTCAACATCTCCGGTGCTAGAGTTGCGGATTTGCCAATCTTATTTCTGGCCACTAAGAACTGGAGTGTGCAAGAAGACCTTGTCTCTGCCCTTCAGCTAACGCACTTGACTTTTGTGTTCCTTTTAAACTGTCCTTCTTCCACGGTTGCTAAAGCTGCCTGGCTCCTCCACTGGTTTACACCGAGGATCTCTGAAACCAGGACCGAACACCAGGCCCCCTCCCGCTGCCTCCTTGCACATCTCCTGGAGATGTGCATTATGTCAGGAGTTGCTTGTTTGTCCGCAGATGATTATTCTTCAGAGCCTGGGAATTCGGAGCAAGAGCCCTCCTGCTGAGCTCCATTCCCTGCCCTCTGTTTGAGGGGCTTTTCATTTAGCTTGGCTCAGGCTCCCTTAAAATGAGCTACCGCAGCGAGTGAACGTGGGTGAGCAAGTATCTCTTTGGTAGAATGTAGGGATGTCATTATGGGTGGGACATTCCTCTGGGTACATTCCCAAGATTGGAATAGTAAGATCATATGGTACATCTATTTCTAGCTTTTTGAGGAACTTCCATATAGATTTCCAGAGTGGCTGCACCAGTTTGCATTCCCATCAACAGTAAATAGGTGTAAACCCTTTGCACTGCACATCTCAATGTCTTTTTTTTTTTTTATCATCATCTTTCTGACCAGAGTAACACGAAATCTCAAAGTTGTTTTAATCGTCATTTTTCTGCAAGCTAAAGAGATTGAATATTTTTAGCTACATGTCTCTCTGTCTTTTTTCCCTTTTTCATTTCTATCTTTTATTTTTTTTAGAAAGCTCAATTTAGTTTCATGTCCTAATTTTTAGTTGGGTGTTAAAATTCATTGCTATTCTGTTCACAATATCCAGGAAATGGAAACAGGCTAGCTGTCCATCAGTAGATGAATGGATATTGAAAATGTGGTGATTTTATATATTATTCAGCTATTAAGAAAAATAAAATAAAATTTGGAGGTAAATGGATGGCATTAGAAATAATCATTTTGATGAAGGTCACACG
>REGO01000365.1:1865277-1895700 GCA_010120015.1 Rhombomys opimus | reverse complement strand
CTTGGTAGGCTGACCGCATTCCAGTAGATGGCTTCACACCCAGAATGGACCTTGGTAGGCTGACCGCATTCCAGTAGATGGCTTCACACCCAGAAGCACATGGGTAACACAAATCGGACTCAATGGATTATTTTCAAAAATACATAAAATTGGGCGATGCTGCTGATCTTGGAACAATAAGCAAGAAGAAATAATCAAAATGTATTGTATGGAATCCTCAATTGTATTGATTTTTTTTTTTTTTTACTTTTTACAAAGAAGCAGAAAGAACCACTGCAGAATTCCTAAGTGACTGAATTAACTCCACATGATGCATGATTGCTTTCTGCTCTCAAGACAGCCTACATATCAACATGTGCTAACCTGTTACAGAAGAAAAAATCATAACAAGGCCATCTCTTCTTTGTAATTGGTATTTTAATGAACTAATTATTTCCTAAATCTCTTTAATGATAAAAAAAAAAGTGAAATGGTAACATGTTAGTTAACCAGCTTTCAATCACTGTGACAACACACTGGACATAAGCTTGTCAGAGGGGGAGGATTAGTTTGGCGTGTAATTAAGATCTCACTCCACAGTTTAAGGCCTATAAAGAAGAAAAGCATGGCAAGCAGTAGAGATAAAGAGAAAGCTGCCCCACTCATGGATGGCGGGGGGGAGCCAGAGTGAAGCAAGGGCCCTACTATCCAAGGGTATGACTTCAGTGCCTTCCACTAAGCCCCACTTCCAAGAGGTTCCATTATTTCAGAATAATACCACAGTTTTGCAAACAAGCCTTCAGGACACTGCATTTGAGGAATATCTCAGATCTAAACAGGAATAAATGTAAAAGCGTTTGTGAGCTAGATCATTTGTCCATGTTCACATGGAATCGGCTGTCTCTTTCTTTAATGCCATCACCAGCCACTTCAAAGTACAGTGTTCACAATGACAAAAGGTAGATGCTTTAAAAAATTTTTGACAGTCTATGGATGGATAAAAATCAATTCCAATCTCAAAACTAAGAAAGTCAACTTGGCATGGAGGGAAATTGATGAGTTTTCCAGTGACTCTTTGACCAGAATATGAGCCTCCTCTCCATCACTGTCCAACCTCAAGATCTGACCAAGACCCTAGAACTCACTGGGCCTATCCTTCTTTACTCTTAGCATAAGGATGAAATGCTAGGTTAGAAAGTGGTAACCAGTAATAAAGGAAGTGCGATACAGACAGCATATATCACTCTGCACAGCACACGTGGATTTTCTCTAAGTTTAGGACCAGGATGAGAGTGAATCCATACCCCCGACAATAGCAGGGAAACATGCCATTACAGTCAGTGAACATTACATGGGCTACAAAGAGACTCAGTGAGGTGAACAGAGAGAATCTTAGGAAATGATGTCTGACCTAGTCAAGTGAGACAGCACAGGTTTGGGGAGGGGGCGCTGAGGAATATATCACAGAGCAGAAAACTCCAAGCCTGTGCCCAGAGAGGAAGGCAAGGCATAGCCCCACCTGCGACAGAGGCTCCTCCTGCCAGCGGCACATCCACACTAGAATACCCTTATGTCTTCTCAAAGAAAGAATCAGGAGACTCAAGCCCAACTGTCATTTTCTGGATGAACCAGTGGCCATGGGGTGTTCGTCTCCTGAGCTGGTCTAGCCTTAGGATTTGACTCCGGAAAGCAGAGCCATTACTTTACATGTGCCTCCGCTGCCTTGGCACATTCATTCTCATTGTGTCCCTTTTCTGGCACCAGACCAAATGTCACCAAATGTGACTTGCAACACCTCTCAAGCTTCCAGAGGGTGGGGCCAGCCCTCCTCTCAGAGAGGCACTCGTATGATGCAAAATAGAGCTTGCTTCTGTCTAATATTCTGGTACCTGGTTTGGGATGATGGTATGATGAGCGTCTTTGCTGAAAACCTGTCCATGACCCTAGATGAAGAAGAGGGTTTTTGTCTTTGACTGTCTTCACCCCAACCCTAGGTTTCAATTCCTCCTTTTTCACTTTCCACTTTTATCTCCTCAGGCCAGATTTCCAGAGCAAAGTTAAGCTGAGTTTACACTACAAATCCATGTATGCTGAAGGTGTGTGTCTATAGTTAAGAGAGTCCGGGGGGTCTCATAGGAAGGCACAGGGTGTTGGGGTGAGGGGAGGTCTTTCAATCACAAGACATATGAGAAGGGGTAGGAGGTCCAAGACAAACAAAATCAATCACTTCTCCAGCTGCACAAGAGGCGAGCCCTTCAGAGCCAGAGCATGCCATCAGCAGAAGGCAAAAAGCACCGGAGCAGCCAGGCGTCTACCAAGCAGCCCTGTACCCACTGTTCTACTGTCGAGGCCCACTGCTCCGGTCACAGAATTATAACATAAATCTAGACTAAGCATTAAAATTGTTGCAATTGCAAAAAAAAAAAAAAAAAAAAAAAATGCTTTATGGAAATTGCTTTTTGGGGAATAAAAAAACCTTTGGCTTGCCGCGCTTAACAATGGAAGGTTATTGTTATCTCTTTAATAAGAGGGAGAGGCACTCTGTGCCCATACGCAAGTACATTTGCATTCTTATGGAAGAAACGAACTTAAATTTTAGAAAGATGTTTATTAAAATTCATTGCAATTCTCGTGCCATTCTTTTTTTTTTTTTTTTTTTTTTAATAACCAGTTACCTTGCCTCTGTGGTGTCCTCTGCCTGAGATAAATGCATCTGGACCTCGGCGAGGTCAAAAGCAATGCTCCGGCGCATCCGTGGGGACTGGCCTCTATTTAGACATTTATGTGTAAAAATTGGTTTAGTTGTATCAGTGCGTTTAAGTTTTCATGTTGAGTGCATTCCTGAATTGCAAATATATTAAATAAGATCAAGAAGAAAACAGGCACCTAAATACACATGAAAAGCGCGGATGATTGATGGTCCAACCTGAGGTGCTTTGAAACCCAGCGTCTTCCCGAACCCAGGGCAGGCCTTCATCTTTCAGGTGCAGCCTGCGCATAGGACAAAAGGTCCTTCCTAGAGATGGGGATGATCGTTTGTCTAAAACAACAGGGTAATTTTAATTAACATGAAACCACTCTCATAGTCTGAAGCTTTTTGTTCTTATATTTTTTATTGTGTTGTAGCAAATCCACTTTATTTTTTCTTTTGAATTTAAAGTAGGGCCATGAAGATGTTCTTATGGGAGTGTAAATGGTGCCATACATATCCTTAAGTATTTATGTGTTTCTTTTAAAGGGGCTTCAACTTGGATGCTCCATAAAAGATGACCACGTTAGGTACCTTACTATACCTATCATGTAGAGCGCGATGCTTAGCGAAATCCAGCTTACACACAAACATCTGTTCCTTTTCTGTGTGGCCTAGAGACTCGGTGGAGAAAGGTACTGTGACTGCATACAATGTCCTCCAGGTTTACTTTCATTTACAAGGTTTTCTTATTATTATAGCAAATTTTAAAGATGGCTCTTGAGCTATCAATAACTCACAAATTTGCCTATGAAGGACTTTAAAGGACATAAGAGCTTGTTTTGCTTATTCTAGGAATATACTTTTGAGACATGGAATGTGTGTGAATGTGATTTAATTTTTTTATTTATTTACATATTGCCTTTGCAATTATTTTTCTAGCCTAGAAAAGCATGTAATAAGAAAACTATCCCATCTCTTGTTTCTAGCTGTTAAAATACATTGAAGAACACAGAATGTTTTTTCTCTGCCTTAGAATGAAATCACTAAATACTAAATTGTGAATCTTTGAAAATACCACTAGAAATTCAATTGGTTAAATAAAAAGAATATAAATGTCATACAAAACAAAAATAAAAAGCAAAAAAACCTGTCATATAGAGGAGTTAAAACAAACAAACAAAGACAACTGCCTTTGAAAAAAAGATTCCAGCAGCTTTAGCATTTGACAACTTTACCCAGATGGAGAAAGCAAACTTTCAGAGCTGGCCTGACTTTTCCCGGGGTTTCCCTACCCTGTGTTTTAGATGCTCGCTGGATTAAACCTCCCTGATGTGGCCGTTGTCTAGAGACTGAGCAGAAAGGGCGTGGACCTAGAGTGTTATAGGTAACAGCAGCCGCTGGCACCAGCCTTCTGAGGACTTACCGTGTTTGAGAAAGAAAACATTGTCAGGGTGGTAGCATGGCCCCCAGAGTAATAAAGTGGCTAGCCACCTGGAAGCAATTATGTGCATGGCCGAGATTATCCATCATGCTTTGCTCACTGTCTCTCTTGCAAAGACCTTTGTTTTTACACTCTCGGTAGCTAAATTTGGGGCTGAAAGGCTTATTTCACAAACGATGTTTTCCACCGAGACCCTTCCACTTACTGCCATTCCCACGTGAGGTCTCTCATTTGTTTGCACAGCCCCTCGACAAGCCTCAGAGCCCCCGTAACAGTAAGTTGGTTACTGGGCCTGCACAAGCAGCTCCATCAATCATGAGCCTGCCAGGGCAGAAACAAACGCCTTTCGCCCACCGCCACCACCACTTAAGAGCACCCAGGCTGTGTCCCTCGAACGGAACTGTTTAAATGCCACTTGCCATTTAGGACCTAATTTAATAATTCTCTAAATCAGATTATTGCTTGTAAGCCGTGACTGTTAAGTTCCTTCTGACATTTATGTTCACGCAGATCCCATTATTCGCCAGGCCGCTGAGCTTCTGGGCATGAACTGAGCTGGTCCCTACATGACAAGGCTGTCCCCCTCAGGTCGTGGGATGGCAGAATTAGGGAAAACAACTGGGTATTCCAAGAATGTTTTAGAGTAGTGGTTCTCTGCCTTCCTCATCTTTCGACCCTTTATCACAGTTCCCCATGATGTGGTGACCGACCCCCAACCACAAAATTATTCCCATTGCTACTTCATAGCTGTAACTTTGCTGTTTTTATGAATGGTAACGTAAATGTCTGTGTTTTCCAGTGGTCTCAGGCATCCCCTGTGAAAAGGTTGTTTGGCCTCTAAGGGGGTCGAGACCCACAGACTGAGAACCACTGTTCTGGGGCCTTTGAAAATACTGTGTTTCCTTGATTATTTGCCAAATGATCTGAAGAGCATTCTGGTGGTGGTGGAGACTCCATGAGCTTCATACAAGCATGCTGGGCCTGGGCCGGGCACCCACAGACATTTCTGTTAGGGAATTTAAATGTAGTCATTTGGCCACATTAATATTTGCTTTCTGATCTCCTCACGTGGTATTCTGCAGAGGTGTCTGGTGGTTGGGTTGGGTTTGTTTTGTTTTGTTTTGTTGTTTTCCCAGTTTCATCTTAGTATCCAAAAAGTTTCTCTAAAACCTACTAGTCCCTATTCTAAGACCTCTCATGGAATATTTTTTCTCATAAAGCACATATAGGAACGTGACCATATCCTTTTGAGTTATTTATCATTTATTATGCTTCTCACTAGCTAAGTGTAGTAGCTAGCATATGCCTATAATTCTGGCACCGGTGGATGAGGCAGGATGACTGAATTTGAGGCCGGTCTAGGCCAGTCTAGGCCAGTCTAGGCTGGTCTACAGAGAACACGTGCATTTAAAATAGACTAATTGGATTCAATGAGTGATTAAAACAACAAAAACAAAAAGCAAAGGAAGGAGGAAATGAACTTTGGAGAGGGACTCAAGGTAGGCCAGAAGAGTAGCAGAAGGGAAGTCTGAGGTGAATATGATTGAAATAGACAACACAAATGAAACTCTGAGAAAATGAATAAAACACATCTTAAAAATCAAAATCAAAGTAAAATAAACCGGAGAAGCCCTTGCTGATACTGAGACACACCATGAAGCAGCCCCTTCACTTAGGGCGCTGGCATCTGTGGGAGGGAAGCCCAGCAGCTCTGACTCTGCCTACGAATTCTTTTTCTTCAACCATTTCTGTCCTCTGTAGCTCATCTTTCAGGAATGAGGTTTACACACCAGATTCTGCATCCTCCTGTCCCATCTATACCTTCCAAGTAGCTTTGTCTCCGCCGTTTAGAAAACCGGCTTCAGTTACTCACTGCCCAGTTCCTACAAAACACCTGCCACTCACTCCTGCATCTCAAGTTCGAGGCCAATGATCCACTTCTGACCGACGACCGTCACTCTGAAAGGAGGCTCCTTTACTGCCGGTTTCCAGGCGTATGGGAAGTTTTTGTTTGTTTTTATTTGGTTTTGTGACTGAGTAGTCCATACACCTACACTTTCTGAAACAAAAATTTCAACCTCATGTCAGTTTGGCTTGGAAATCATTATTAGAGAAGGCTGGAGATGAGAATGAAGCTGATCTCCCATTCCAACAGGCCATCCACACGTGAGGAGACCCCTTCTCCATCCAATCCTTGTTTGAACACAGCGATTTTTCAGCGCTGTGTTTTCTCACATCTTTCAGAATCGTATTCTTTTTATCACTGTATGCTCAACGTGATGGGTTTCAGAATGACATTTTTGGTCAAGTATATGACGTACTTTGGTTATACTCACCATGCTCTGGCCTCCTTCCCCACTGCTTCTAGCCGCCTCTCCTGTGTCATCTCTCTTCCACCTTCCTGGTGAGTGTGTGAGTGTGTGTGTGTGTGTGTGTGTGTGTGTGCGTGTGGTATGTGGTGTATGTGTAAAACCCTGTGTTCTACCTTGGAGAGAAAACATGCAGCATTTATCTTTCCATGTTTAGCTTATTTTGCTTAATATACTGATCTATAATCCTATGCATTTTCCTGCATATGACACAAAATGTTTGGTTTGGTTTTTTGTTTTGTTTTGTTTTGTTTTCTTTTTTGGATGAGTAAAACATTGTCTTTCATCTGCTGAGCATGTATGATCATTTCCTGTCTTGGCTATAGTGCCACCATAAACATGGATGGGAGGTGTGCTGACCTAGCCTCCCTTGGGTATATTGCTGGGGTGGGGTAGGTGGACTCTTCTCCATCCCTTAAATAGCACTCTGCCAGTCTAGATGACTGTGGTGACAGCCTTAATTCTTGGAAAGTCTGCACTCCATTTCAGCCTTTCTCAAGGTAAATTCACCACAGAGAGCACAATGCAGAAACTGGGCAAGAGCTTGGCAGCTGAGTCAATACTCCCCTTCCCGGGTTAATTCACACAGCAGTCCGAAAGTTAGATAAACCAGATTTCATCAACTCCACTGTAGATTGTAGAGCTCATGCTTTAAGCTAATTATTGAATTAAAGTCCACTTATGGACTTTCCTAGGATTGAGAAACATTTCTACGTTTAGAAGAAAAAAAAAAAATGCAACTCTGCATTGCAACTCTGACTGACCTGATAAGATAGCCTTGATTTCAGCCTTGCATCCCAAGCCCATGCTGATGACTCAGGGATACAGTTGGACCTGTATAGTGACTTTTTTATAAGGTTGCCAGGTGACCCTGAAGGATGAAATCTCAAGAACACTGGCCTAAGCAGCAGGGATTGAGACGACACCTGCCAATCACATTCCAGCTCCTCTCTAGCCCAGTGTCCTCCAGGTAAGCAGCACTGGGCATGTACAGTTTTCAAAAATTATCCAAACCACTCCATTATACTCAAGGGGAATCCAGGCTGTAGAGATGCAATCAGGCAAGATTATATCCAAATATAGCATTATATATTTTAAACTTCACAGTATCACCCACATTCCCATACATGTCAGTCATCTGAAAGCGGGGACAGTGAAGAACCAGATTCATGAAGCAATCACCAAGAGATCACTTGTGTTTCTTTAGCATTTGGCAAACTGGTCCCTGGACAGCAGGCAGCACTTCCGGTTTTTATTTTAAAAGCCCTCAACATAAGGAGGGTCCATAAACTCTGTGAGCTGTCAGGTTCTGAATCTAATAGCCATTTCTCAGATATACTTCCCTCTAGACTGTAGCCTGCATCCTTCTGGTGGCTTCTTTTTCCCACCACAGAGGAGATAAAGAAAAGCACCTGGTGGCAAACACCGAAATCCCGTGACCGGTGTAGGATCAGCATGGGCCAGGTATTGCCATGGTCAAAGTCCACTCCTAAATTCCCCTTTATGCTCTATGGTAGCATCAGAATGGCAGCCAATTTATCAACTACAAACACTGGTGCAAACCACTTCAAGGCTGGCATATTTGTCATACCCCCTCGAAAACTGTCATCAGTGCTGTAGCGTGGCCTGGAAAGTGCTGAGCCACTTAAGAAACTGTCAGCAGGTGTTCAGTGAACTGAGTGATGGAGGCCTTGGAAAGGTCTTTGGCAAGCCATCCAGGCATGGCTTCTCATACAGACTAACAGGGAGCAAGGGAACTCTGGGTAGACTATGCTCCTTGGAGCAATGACTGTAGAGGTGACTACAGAGGGGAAGAGAGTCACTTCAGGAAGAAACTTCTAGCCATGCATTCCTCAGCGGTGACATATTTGAAATATATCCAAGTCCTCTATACCGTAGTTACCCATAGTGCCAATGTGTGTGAGTTATAAGAGTGTCAAAAGTCTAAAATGAGTTCTGAGCCTCCACACACACCCCTTTTTAAATGATTGCCACTCACTGCTTGGCGTCATACACTGGATGCAAAATTTTAAAAATTTCCTTAAGCCATCGAGCTATCCCCCTTAAAACTTGACAGCTCATCTAGAGGTTAGGGCTTTACAAACACCATTTACATGCCATGTGCTTAGAGCAGAAACATGCAGCTTTGCCTTCTTTGGAAAGAGACAGGCGAACCAGGTAGACATAGGCTCTGCTTAAGCACACCATCAATCATCTCACGCTGGCGGAGGGATTTCAAAACTTCTGAACTACTGTGCGGTCATCATATTCCAACTGCTAATGGGCGTCCCATCACCACAAGAAATGCCTGAAGGAACCAACTTATGAAAAGAAAAGGCTTGTTTGGAGTCGTGCTTTAGAGTAGCAGTTCTCAACCCGTGGGTCACGACCCACCCAAGACTGTTGGAAAGCACAGATATTTATATTATGATTCATAAGAGTAGCAAAATTCCAGTTATGAAGTAGCAAGAGAATAACTTTATGTTTGGTGGGGGGGGGGGTCACCACGCCATGAGGAAAAGGGTCACAGCGTTAAGAAGGTTGAGACCCGCTGCTCTGGAGATTCTACCCCAGGGCTGTGAGGCCCTGTTGATTTGGGTCTGTAAAAGGGTAGTTATCACAGTGAAGCTCCTGATGGACTGAACCATTCATCTCGTGGTAAACGACCAGAAAGAGGCTTAAGAAGGAGCTGGGACCCACCTCAATATGTAAGACTTCACCTCCCAAAGGCACTTCTTTGAGGAGGAAGCCTTTAATGCTGACTGGGCCTCCTCGAAATATAGTGAGTTCAAATACAGCAGTGTACTACAGGCTTAGCTTTAAAAAAAAAAAAAAAGAAGAAAGGAAGAAAGAAAGAAAAAGAAAAGAAAAGAAAAATACTACGCTACAAACAAAAGCAGGTAAAGCTGAAGCATATTTGGGTAGAATTTTGGTAGGTAAGCATGTTACCAAAATTGAGGTTGCTCTTTCTTTATAATGTTCCTGCAGGGTGTGTGTATTTAACTGCAGCTGCAACTAAATTCGACTAAAGATAATGTGATAAGCAAAAGAGTACAAATCCATCCATGGAACAAAACAAGAAGCAACTGAAAAGCTAGAAGTTTGAATCTTGGAAGATGTTAAGCCTTTTCATCAAACTCTAAGAGGTTCAAGCGTGCCCTAAAATTTGCACTCGGCTCAGCTGACTGTACGAAACCATTCTTCCTTCTGTACCACTTTATTAACATAGCACAAACTTTTGTCAACAGCAAACAAGTTCAGCCTTCTGTCATAAACGGCAGTTCCCATGAGACCTATAAAAAGAAAGAAAGAAAAAAAAACAGCAAACGGAGAAAGGGCATACCAAATTACTGTCTCTAGCTTAAGTTTCTCTAGTCAGGTCCTGCTCTCTCTGGTCGTGCCAAGCACTGCTTATTTTCAAAATTGCAATAATCGATGCCCCTGAGTTTTATAAAGACTTGATCTGGATGGTGGGCATAAACAGATTGCTTGAAACCATCTTGCTGGCTGATTCAGTTTACTGGACACTGGCGTCCACATTGAAAGAATGCATTGCCCTGGCTCAGTGGAGCCTAGGCAGGCCCACTTCTTCACATGTGAATAGTCAGCTTCTCATATCTCCCAGATTCTGGTATTGTTGTTTTGCGTATTGTTTGGGGTTTGGCTGTTTGTTTGGGGTTTAGTGGTTAACTTTGTGCTAGCAGGTCATGGCTCTTGTACCTGCAATGAAATACATGATAAACAGACTAATTCCGATGCCGGTAGTTCCACCAAGAATAACTGCATCTCTAATGTATGGGTGGCAGAGTACAAGCCCAAGGTGAACCCAGCAACGACTCTCTATCGTTCTGACTTGAGCAACTGGAGAAGTAATTGCTACATGCTGGCGGCTAAATCTAAAGGCCATCCCACCTAGGCCTGTAACCTGTGGCCTTTTTAAATGACAGATTATACTTTTATAAGTTCCTGAGTAAGTACTCAGGCTTGAAGACCTTATGTCAGGGAGAGGAAGTATTGCAGAGTGCTTTAGCTGGTCAAACCTGTGATATGCATTAGCCAGAGAAAGGAAATTGCCTCTACCATAGCCCCACCGTGATAATGATAACAGCCAGCACTTCCACCGAAGCCCTTTAAATTGTCTGTGGTGCTTTTTTTTTTCTTAAGTATATATGGGATGTCAGACGTTTAACTTCCTTGTCTTAATTAGTAGTGAGCTTTCCACCTATTATCTGGCATTTTCCTAAAACACTCGGTAACATCATCATGGCAATCATTAAAACACTTCTAAATGGGAAATCAGAAAACAAAAGCAAATTTGCCTAAATCTCAAGACTCCAGGCCTGGCAGAGACACACTTAAAAAGCAAAGCCTCTGAACACCACTTCCTCCCAGCTGCTGCTCTCCCCCCCAGCCAGACACAGCATAGAAAGCATGCCCTCTCCAAAAGCTAGGAGAATCAGCGTGTTAGGGGGAGGGAGGTGACAGGGATCTGACTCCTGACTTCCAGACTGTACAGCATCACCTCAGTTAAGCAGAAACTCAAACCACACACTTTTAGAACAGTGAAGGGGTCCAAGCAGAGCCAGAATCTGCTCAGATTTGGGCAACTGGCTTCTTTCCTATTCATGAGGCCTAAAGGGGTCAAGTCTGAAGGAGGGGGCCATTCCTCCAGCCACCAATGTGGTTCCACTCTTCTGGAACAACTAACATCAAGAAGCTGGAGATGCAAAGAGGTAGCTGAAATCTGAGAACGCACGCTAATTTAAAACCAGGGCCTATATCCAAGTAGGGTCCCTAGTAAGGGGAGCAGGGGCTTTCTCTGGTATGAACTCAGTGACAGGCTCTCTGATCACCTCCCCCTGGGGGATGCAGCCTTGTCAGGCCACAGAGGAAGATGATGCAGCCAGCCCTGATGAGACCTGATAGGCTAGGGTCAAATAGCAGGGGAGGAGGTCCTCCCCTATCAGTGGACTAGGGGAGGGATATAGGGGAAGAAAAGGGAGGGAGGATGGGACCAGGAGGAAACAAGGGAGGGGCCACAGCCAGGATACAAAGTAAATAAATTTTAATAAATGATAACAAAAAATTAAAATAAAAAACAAAACAGGGCCTAAGACAGACAGGAGTAATAGGTGTTAGGAATCTTTTAAAGTTCACTTGCCTTGCCCCAGCCAACTCCAGTGGGGCAAGTGTTGAGAAGACAGACAGCCCACCCGCTTCTTCCCTGGCCCCAGGGTCCTCCCTGCAGAGCCTGTGTCAATCCTTTCAAAGCTCCCTCTCAAAGTCTCTGAGTAACTTCTTCCCAGTCCAGGGGATGCGTCTGACAATGCTCCTGCTCTGCTGCCATCCTTCTAAGGAACTGGTTTAGTCAGGCCACTACTGGGGGCCAGTGGAGGAGGGAGGGAACAGGTTAAAACTAAGCCTTGCTGCTCGATGCTGAGCTCTCATGGCCCACCCCTTGAGTCGTTTTTTTCTTAGATCCTTAAGGATTTCATGCGGAAGAGGGGGTTGGAGATTGGAGGTGGATAGGGGCTCCGCTGTCTTTCAGCGTGATTGTGTGAGGTGGCAAGGGTACATTTTGGAGTCTCCTGTCTTTTCAGGTGTTCTGTTTTTGCTGTGTCTGTGCCCTGGAAAAGATGATGCTTCGTTTGGGCTTCAGTCTACTGTCCTGTCCCAGAAAAGCAATCTTTCCCTTCATGTGTGGGATACGCTCTATGTTACATCATGGCTGACTACTATAATTGTTGCTAACTAACCTTTGTCAGTAATACTTTATTCCCCTTTTTTTAAGACAATCGCAGTCACACGATAAGGTTTCCAGAGCATCTCAGGACCCATTGCTGTGATTACTGTGCTCCTTCTGCTGTGAACTCAGTGAACTCTTCAGGCAAAACGACTTGATCTTTACATTCTACAGGGAGTATACTTTCTACTTTTCCTTTTTGTTTTTTTATATTTGCCTTTAGGATACAATGCCATGAGGCAGGCACGCAAGTGTACAATTTGCTAGATCCGTCAGCCACCACTGAGAGCGCTGCTCTGAGAGAATTTTGGTTTTGGGGGTAGGAAGCATTCTGAATTTCGCACAGCTCCTTCTCGCTATCAGGACTTACACATCCATATTTCCACCTCTTTCTAGATGTATGGGCAACAGGAATGCGTGGAGTCCATGCTGACAAAACCCACTATAGAAATCACTGGGTCCCCTCCCTGGTGCACCCCCCTCCATAGCTAGACCCAGCAAATAAGCAAAAACTCATGACAGCTCCTTGTAAACATTTGGATAACACCAAGTCTGGTTAAGTCACTGCCCCACATTCTTGTTTTTCAACATAAATATTTCATATGAATAAAGTAATATTTTTCTATAGGTACAACGGGTGATTTTAATCTCCTTTTAAAGAGGTAGGAGTTAACATGCATAGACACTGTGGCTGTGAATGAAGGCTTTGCACACAGAGGCCTCACTGACCTTTTAGCCTTCTGGAGTTTAACCATTTCCTGATGTCTTTTAACAGTCCTTTTCTTGTTGGAAAAGCCCTCCCTAACTTGATAGCATCTAAACAAGGCTCTACCTTAATTGGAAAAAGTCTCCCATAAATATTTATGCTGCACTGATTAGGGCGTTTACTGAACTCAACTGCCTATTATGGGTTAAAACAGGGAGCATTGTTCATGGTTGCCTAAAGCCTGACATGGTTTATTGGAGGGGACCCAAACCTGTAATTTATTTAATCAAACCTCTGACCCCAGCCCTCTGGAGTAGCTGGTAATTGTGAGGAAGAACCAAGCCACGACCACATTGAGTAGAGCCAGTATTCTGGGTTGTAAATTCTAAAAGTCTAATTGGAGAGAAATAAGAAAAAAAAAAAAAAAGAGCAAAGTATACAGAAACAGACATTCCGTGCCTTTGTACGTTTCACTGTGGCAAAGATAAGTTAGAACGTGGGCAAGTAGATAGACAGATGATGGCTAAGTAGCATTTGAAAATAAAAGCTTCGAGGCAGCATCTGGCTTGCTGCAGGGCCCCTCCCTCCCATGGGGCCTGCTGGCCTTCTGCAGCTGTGTGCCCCTGCTGTATGCATCTGAAACTCTTGTCACATAAGAGCTGGGTGGGCAGGTCATTGAATTCGGTTCTTAAAATAGATCAGATTTGGAGGTGCAAAGTCTAAAATCTATTAAGAAGGGTGCTGCTTAAGCACGAACCCTACGTGGTCGGAGCCCGAGGTGAAAACATACCTGTTTCTCCTCAGGGGCACACTGCGCCATCTTTGTCATACTTGGGGTGAGGTGGTGAATATGAGTGTGTGGCCACACACCTCTCTCTCTCTCACGTGTGTGTGTTTATGTGTTTGTGTGGGTGAGAGAGAGTGTGTGTGTCTATATGTGAATAAACAACTATAGAGGTGTTCATATCTGTGAACACCATGTCCATATGTGTGCAAATACACTTTAGAGACTTTTGCTTCTTTTCTCCCCCTTTCTGGTGGAAGATAATCTTCATTTCTGAGCCACAATTAATTTATATTTTATAATAAAGATAGCTCTCTTCCCTCGTGTCCTTCTAACCTTCTAGCTGTCAGGCAGAACATATTTTCTTATGTAAACCCATACCCGGCCACCACTCTCCGGGTTTCTAGTTCAGGGAGAGAATCCTATGTAAAAATGGCAGTATCTGATGAAACTGCATGTTGTCTTCCCTCTTTAGTTAATTGCATCTCACCGAGGGCTATGTCTTCCCTTCCCGCCCCTCACAGAGTTTGGCTACCCTGGTATCTTTTAATGGTTTTTCCTGTCTGATTTTCCTTTAGCATGCACTTTAGACATGGTCATTGTATAAAAACTGTTTTTGAAACCAGCACTGACACAGGAAGCAGCTTCTAAAGTCAGTGGGAGGAACCAAAGCACTTGGTTCTCCAAAGGACTAGACTCCTGGACCACGTGGCTTCTGAAGACCCTGGGACTTCAGGTCCCGCACAGTTAAAGGCTGTTGCTAAAGGCTACAAGGAGGCTACACTGGATATCCAGAGAGGAGGGTTGTTGCAATAACTACCCATTCAAAGGACTCTTTATAGTATCAAGAGCAAATTTTCTTGTATAGACACCTTAGCGTTTCCAGGTCACCTGTAAATCAGTTTCATTTCATTCATCTAAGATACAAACTGCTTTACAAAGGGCTCTGGACGAACAAGAAATGGTTAATTTCGTTTATAGCAAACGGATTGCCTCACCTTTAATTCAGAAAATCTCTTTGAAGATTCTACTGAGAATCTAATTTTTCCTGTTAAATTATTCATTCTTCATTCTACTCTGGTGCTATTATCTCTGTCGGAGTGATGGATGTTACAGAAACAATCATTAGGTTAAAAACTATACAGATTCTCATAAATGTTAAAACTCTCACCAAAACAAAACGAAACAAAAAAAGCAAACGATAAGATAAATGTAACAGTACAAGTTTTCTCTGTAAGGGTATCATAGGAGCTGGGAGACATGGATTTTCGGTTAGAGGGGAGGGAGGAAGGGAAGGAGGAAGGGAGGGAAGGAAAATGTGTGTGGAGGGGTGCAGAGTGTGCCCTTGCACTGCCTAGCTACTTGTTTCTTAGTTGTGAACACGGACGGAAGGTACGCTTACCCTCTCCTGAGCAAAGATCTCTCCAGCCTCCCATTTCTAACCAAAACTCAAAACCACACATCCTAGACTAAAAGAAGAGCTAGGCAATGCAATTAGAAGAGGATCAGGAAAAAACAGCTATCCATCAGTAAATGAAGTTATTCTTCTCCATTTTCACATTAACAGCAGCTCTTATCTTTCCTAAGGGTTCATCACAGTCCCCAAAACGGTATTCATTGAAACTATCAACAACCCCCTTTCTGCTCTTTTTACATATAGGAAAAACTGAGACCCAGAAAGGTCGGTTTCCTGTTACAGTGTTGGTCAGTGGAAATTTCGGTATTCTGATTTAAATAGCATGGTTCCAGGCTCCATGAATGTAAGCTGTACCGTCTTTACATATAAAGAGGCATCAGTGAGTTTAGAAATGAAGTGATTTGTCTCAGTCTACCCCTGAGTCCACAGAGGTGTCGCTATAGGAGAAAGAGCCCCAAATTCGGAAGGGTCACAGGCTGCCTCTACACTCCATTGAAGAGCTCAGAATGCATGACCCTATATGCCATTTAGAGCAGAAATTTTGAGTAGAAATCAGTTGAGAATATTCACATGTAGGATGGTTCTCTCTACCCTCCTTTCTACCTAACTTCAAGTATAAGCCATCTTTCTTATGAGAAAGATCATAAGGCAGCCATCTTTCTCTTGAACCAGGAAGAGGACAAGATTCTTATGCCTGGAAGGGAGAAAGGCTGCCGAGATGATTCTGTACAAATCAAGTTTTTTAAAGTAATCCTTATTTTTCCTCCACTCCGTGGGTTTGTTGTTCACTTTCCCACAGTTTGCTCTTCTTGGTCCAACCTCATCCTTACCCCCCTCCCTTACCTTTCTCACTTTAGGGTCCATTCTCTTTTTACTTCCCCGGGCTAGCTTCCTGGATTGTTTGGTTTTGTGTAGTCATACTTTCACCTGCCGGTTGATCTTCTGATCCACACCACACCCTCTGCTTTTATGGAGTGAAAAATTGAGACTGAGAGACTTGCTGATGTTGCCTGTCACACAGCTAATGGCGTCAGACTTCAGTCTGACTGAAACTGATTCAAACTTCAGTCTGTTTGCCCAGACCAGAGGGACAGCACAGCCCTGCACGACTGAGTCTCGGTGGGCATGCCTTCTTTCCCTTTGGAGGGACCAATGCACTTCATCTCTTTGCCCCAATATTCAACCAAGGTGACAAGCCTGTTCCATGGCAAGAGGCAAAGCTGGCTCTAACAGATCAATTGACTTCCAGTCAGTCTGCCTCTGAGTGAGTCCTGGCTTCACCACTTATCTGTGTAATTCCATGAGCCTCGATTCCCCTTGCACAAACTAGAACTACAGAAGGTACCCACTGGGGAGAGCTGTGTGGATGGGTTTAGGTAATCTACATGAAGCTCTCAGAAAACACTAGTCCGTAGCTAATGCTAGAGGGAGCCATTTTCCTCCTCCACGTTCTCTTCTCTTCGCTACCCAGAGCCTGAAAAGATCAGAGACACCAGATACCTGCATTTTCTCGCCTTCTCCCTGACATTTGCCAAGCGGGGTGGCCCAGGGCCTCTTTGAAAGTCTCTCAGAATCTGCTGACTATGACACCGCTCTCACATTTGCTTCTGAGACGAGCTCACTTTTCCAGCATGTCTAACACACTTCTCAATATTTTTCACCCCCAAATACTCTGGACCTAACCTGCGTGAGTCGGAACAACTTCTTCCCCACACTCACTCACTTTCTTTCTTTTTCCTGGCCGTTCTGCTATAACGCTTCCTCCCGTGAACATGCTACATACCACTCACCCCTGGTTCGCTGAGGAACGTTTTGACTGCCTCTACTCTGGGCTGTCACAGCTTTGCTCTGAATAGTCCAACGTGTGCACCCAGCCACACAAACCTGTTTCTCCACCGCACTGTGCGGAAGAATGGAACCCACTGGATACCAAGTGACGGATCCAATGGATAAGGCATTCATATTCACTGAGGGCTAACGGTTTGCCACATCTCAGCATCCTGACCAAGCACCAGCGTCCATGGCTTGGGATCCATAGTATGTGTTAGTGGTGTCATTATTTGCGTTTCCCCGGGAATTACAACCTGAATATATTTGTATGTGTCTCTTATTCTCTTTTAAGGAATTCAACGCATATCTGAACTTCCTGTCTTAACTAGTTTGACAATTTTGTCTATTAGCTAAAAAATATTAGCCCATACATTTTTGTTACCATAGTCAACATATTTTGACCCATTTCTACTTTCTTATTCTGTACTTTCTAAATTTTCTGTGTTTTCTGTTTCTTTTAGCATATGTATTTTATCTAACAAACATATGTATTTAATCAAAAAGTCTAAAGCTAGTCACGTGCATATTATAGAAGTATAAATTCCCCCTTATTATTTTAATCATTAACCTAGAAATGTTAACATGTGCATTTAATTTAATAAATGCTAAATAAAACTAATAAATATGTTTGCCAGAATATTTTGGTTATATCATTATTACACCCATGAAATTAGACATTGTTGTTACTGTTTATACAAATGGCTCTCGTTTATCTGTTCTTACATATTTGGAGTGCTATTGATGAAAATACATCGGTGTTATTTGCCTAAAAAGAAATTATGTTATGTTCTAACTTTAAAGACAATTTTTCTGGGAACAGAACAATAGATTGGTCAGATTGTTTTTGATAACACTGTTGTCCGAAAGAAGTTGTTTGTCAATTTAACCATTATTCTCCCACAAATACCTAATAGACAACCTGGAATTTTGCTACTAATGCTGCTGCTGCTATTGCTTCCTATCAATCTGTTAGGAAGGGGGTGGGAGATGAGAAATCTTTGGCATTAAACTTTAGAATCGAAAGTTTAGAAAGAATAGAAAGTGTAAAGTGTTGCTTTACACTGATTTTAATTCAACTTGCTTGGAACATTTTGAACTTCCTGCTTCTAAGAATTCAGACATAATCTTTAAACACTGCCTCTCTAAATTATCTCTGCTCTTCACCTAGACGTTCAGTTAGGCAAAGGCTACGCAGCCTCTAAAATTGTCCTGGTTTTTTATTTCTCTTTCATACTATATTAACTCTATTTTTTCTTGCTGCACTCTACATTTCTTCAGATATTTTCCTGATCATTAATACTTCTTATTCACTAATTCTCTCTTCAGCTTTGTCTAAGTGACTGCTGTTCACTGTACTTTTTATTTTAATCATTATAATATTTGTATCTATAATTTCAATGAATATTTTAAGTTCATTCACTTTTTAAGGTCCCTTGTCCTACATTATATTCACACTTCAAGTGTTTTTTTATTTCTTTAAACATGTTAGCTATATTAACTGAAAGATTATTACAAATACCTAACATGTTTGTGAATCTGAAGCTTATGTTTTTGTTCTTAAATGTGTCGGGCTATGTTGTGCTTCTTTGGTTTTGTTTTTGTTGATGAGTGCTCACAGTTGCTTCTTTCTTCAAACACACAATTAAAATTTATCTGTGAAGAGTTTTAAGGGCGACTTTGGACTTTTAGGATTCCCTTTCACTCCGTCAGTTCATCCTTTAAGAGGTGGGTGCGGCTCAGAAGTAAAAAACTATCACGTACATGTATGAGGCCCTGGGTTCAATCCCAACACCACCTTTTCCTTTTGAGACGGGGTTTCTCTGTGTGTTTCTTGGCTGTCCTGGACTTACTTTGTAGACCGGGCTGGCTTCGAACTCATATAGATGCTCCCGCATCTACCTCCCCTAGTGCTGAGATTAAAGGTGTGCACCACCATACCTGGCTCCAACATAATATTTTATGAAGATGTTTGACTGAGCATTTTTAAGAGTAGGGTGTAGTCTTAGGCTCTTTAGTCTGCCATGATGCTTGAAATACCAGCTCTCCCAGAACACAGGTTATGTCACAGCTACACATAACGTATGCGTGTTAAATATAGCATATATTCTACATAGCATGTGTCTGTTACATATGGTATATGCTACATATGGGATATATAACAGATGTGTTATATATATATGGAAATGAATTAACGTATGTTGACTATGGTGACAAATAAGTATGGGCTAATATTTTTAGTTAATAGACAAAACTATCAGGGTAGTTAAGACAGAATGTTCAGCTATGTGTTAAATTTCTTAAAACAGAATAATACATACACAAAAATATATAGAACATGTGGGGGATGGGCAGGGGTGAGTGTATAGGGCTGGGGAGAAGACTTAGCAGGTAAAGATGCCTAAGCACGAGGGCCAAATTTAAGACCCCTAGAGCCCATTAAAACAACGACAACAAGCAGATGAGGATGTGTGCCCGCTTGATTTCCTAGCCCAAGCAGACGAGGCTGTGTGATCAAACTCACTAGACTCATCTTAGAAGAGAACCTCAGTTGAGAAAGTGCCTCCGTGTGATTGAATGATCACATTGGTCTACAGGGCATTTCCTTATTTAATGATTGAAAGGGGAGGGTCCGGCTCATTGCAGGTCGTGCTATCCTTAGGTAGCTGGTCCTGAGCTGTATTTCCTATATAACTGAGCAAACCACGAGAAGGACACCAGTAAGCAGTGTCTTGCCGTGGCCTCCATCTCAGGTCCTGTCTTGAGTTCCTGCCCTGACTTCTCCCAGCGATGGGCTGGAGCCTGTAAGGTGGATCAAACCCTTTAGTCCCCAAATTGTTCTCAATCATGACATTTAATCACGTGACAGAAACTTTAGCAGGACAGTAGCCACCTGTGATGGGAGGCAAGGATATAAGCCCTCTGGATTAAACTGGATATCTAGACTAGCCAGAATTGTCAAGTGCCAGGTTCGTGAGAGACCCTGCCTCAGAAAATAAACCGGACAGTCATCTAGAGAGACAGTCAATATCAGCTTCAGTCCTCCACAAGCATAGAGCCTGCCTACATACACACATGTACTCATACGCACACGAGCACACACACATACATGTGTGCACACCACGTATGTGTACATGTGCAGACAAAATCTTTAAGAACCTGTAGCAGATTTGGGTAATTCACCACCACGTTCTCTTCACATAGAGTGTGCTGGGTTTGTAGAGGGAAGGAGCTCTCTTTTTTGCTGTTTCTCCCACAGTAACAGAGCAATGCTTTTCCTTAAATGTATTATCCAGAAATACATGGCCAGGAGCCTGCCCCTCCTGTACTTCCACAAAAGATTTGTTTAGTGTGAGACTCGTGTGTTGCAACATGCCCCTGGACCTTCTCCCTCCCGCTGGATTGGACCCCTTGTGGCTTGAAGGTCTTGTTGTGCTGTGGTTATATTCTCAGAACTTGGTTTCTGACTTGGCTTTTCACAATCAACAAATAAACACTGGCTCAGAAGAGTCTGGTCCTCACTGTGGGAGACCGGCCTGCAAGGCAGGAGAAATCAGCCTTCCTCATTTTAGGAACGGCACTGGATCCCACCCAGGGTTCTGATGAGATGGTATCACGTGCTTAAGTTGCACCAGTTGGAACTGAGGAGCTTGATGGACAGGGCCTGTGCCTTTTCTGAGAATTTTAATTTAATTGAAGGTCCAGAGAAAAAGAGAGAATGGATTTTTGCTTTCCTTCTGCAGAAATCAGAACCATTTTTCTCCCTGCTGTAGACCCTGATGACTAACTCAAAGGAAGAACTAATCCCCCTGCCATCCATTTATTTTAAGGAAAACAGATGTGAAACACTTTCAGATCTTTGGTTTTTCTAAGCGTTGTAAATGAGCTTAGACTGGCAACCTTGAAATAGCAGCATACATGGTAGAATGATGGGTCTCTATAAAATCCCATAAATAAGCATTTGAATATAGTCTTTCGTGTATTTTGGGCAGATGTCCCTAAATTAAGACCTTGAGCCTGTTGGTATTCTACTACTGGAGGTCATTTCAGTTGCTGCGCTCATGGTAGAAGTCTCCTATGACTATGTCAGCTGACCTACGAGTGGGTGACGCTTGGGGAACCCAGCAGCTGGGCTGCACACCACTCCCTTTTCTGCACAGCCTGCTTGGGCAGAGAGCTCCAGATGCAGCCTGTGGGTACCACACACGTACCTCACTGGAGTTCAGAAAGCTTCCCTCAACCTGCTGGCTTAAAGGTTCCATGGCTGCCCTTCGCTTCCTAGTCTGTTGTGTCACGGAACCTGACCTAACTCTTGCCATGTGTTCTGCATTCCTCTACAGAAGCAAAATAATACTTCTTCTCACCACTGCCCAGGGTGATACTGTGTTGTGTGTGTTGTCTGTCTGTGTGTGTATGTATGTATGTATGTGTGCATACACACATTCAGCTTGGAGATTGAAGAGATGGCTCTGCAGCAAAGAGCACATACTACTCCTCTGGAGGACACAAGTCCAATTCCAAGCCCATGTCTGTTAGCTCAGAATCACCTGTAACTACAGCTTCATGGGATCTGACTCCTCTAGCCTTCTTGGCACCTGCTCTCTGTCTCTGTCTCTGTCTCTGTCTCTGTCTCTGTCTCTGTCTCTGTCTCTGTCTCTCTCTCTCTCTCTCTTAGACACACATACTGTGAAATAATAATAATAATAGTAATAAGAGCAATTGTTGCTCTTGTAGAGGATCAGTTTGGTTCCCAGCACCCACATCTGGAACTCACAAGTGCATGCAACTCCAGGTCCAGACGATCTGATGTCCTCTTTTGGCACCTCCACAGGTATCTGAGTGTATGTGCCCATAATCCCCCAACATACGAACACACACACACAAATGGCTCTTAAAGCATCTTCTCAAAACTACAAAAGTAAAATGACTAATAATTTTTCTTTAAAATTCTTATATTTCAAAAACAGAGAAGTATAAAAACTTGGCTCTGTAAAACCAGGATACCTGGATACCTGGGTGATAGGGGAAAAAAAAAGTAATTTCAAAGATAAACGCTTATATGCTACTTCAAACACATTCCCATACCCCAGTTCAAATCTGATACCCTGCTCTTAGAAACGACGCATCCAGTCTTAGAACATGTATGATAATTCAGGCATGGTGTTTATGTCTTATATACAAGACCACATTCCCAGTAATTAATTTCCTCACTAACTTTTGAATATTCATTCCATGTGACAGGCTTCATGCTAAGTGAGCTTATGATGATAAGGGAAAAATATTTAATTCTCTATCTCCTAATTTCCCTACTGAGAAAGGTCCATATTGTGTGATTATGGCAGAGTATCAAATGATACTGTCGTTCCATGTCGATACTGTCATTTGTGTGCAGAGGGAGCCTGTGCTGTCCAGGGACAAGGCTGTCCCTCTGCTTTCCCCACCTCAGAAACCAGGAGGAAAACAGACATGCACATTCCCAACAGGAAAGGGTGAATGGTCACTGGGGTCAGATGTCAAAGGAGCTCAGAGCTGCCGAACCCAAGCCAGGTGGCAATGAAATCCCAGAAGGATGAGTGGGTTGCTGCTTCATGAGCAGCCAGGAATGGAAGCTCTCTTGGAGCTCCAAAATGTAAAGAGGCAGAGTTGAAAGCCTGATTTTGTCTGCGTGGAGAAAAAATTAGCTGCTTCAGGAACAGGCACCTGATTGCTCCCACAGAGGGCAGTGTGGTGGGCAGAACAGTGCTAGAAGGATGTAGGAAGCCATCTGGGCTGACACACCAGTGAATGGCAGAAAACTGCAGTGGCATGGCTGCCTGGCCAAGCCTTGGGGATCCAGTGATGAATTCTTTAGGGAGAGGAGAAGCTTGTCCTTTCCCAGAATAAATGATGAGTCTCAGCCAGTTGAGGTAAAAGAGATGATGCTAGCCCCCTTTATTTCGTGAGAAATGGGGACTCATAAACCTTAGACTGTGGGGGGGGGGTTAAAGATGAATGTGTTTGATTTTTCTAGGCCTAGGGGTGCCAGGAATACTTGATTTACATACAGTAACAGTCCTATCATAAGAGGGGGGGGACACAGTACTTAATTATCCTATGGGTAAGGGAAGAACTCCAGTTACAGTTAAAAGTCATTGGTTGAAAGCCAAGACACCAAGATATCTCATTAGCATAAGCTGGGTGTTTACAGGAATCCCAGGTGCTTGCTTCATTGGTTGTTTGTTTGTTTGTTTGTTTGTTTGTTTGTTTGATTTTTATATCAAGGAAGGGTTAGGCTTGTAATTCTTCTGAGGACTATGTGATACTCCTTAGAAGATATGGGGTTCTCCAGATTGGGGGAGAGGGAACCCAGCTGAGAAAGGGAGTCCATCTGGAAATGCCAGATTTCAACCTTAATTTCAGGATTCCACACAATCCATTATGACTAAAATTGTGTTTGATTGCAGTAGAGGGCTGGGAATATATCTCCATGGTCCAGTATATGACTGGTGTATGTAAGGCCTCAGCTTCATCTGTAGCCATTGACAGAGGTGGGGCAAGAATACATCAAAAGGAAGTTATTTACACTTCACGATCAGGAAAAGTGAACTTAAGCCACACTGGCAAAGGACATTTGCAATGCATCCTCAGAGATGAGCTATGTTTGATGGTGAGAGTGAGTGTTTCAGAGAAAAAAAAGCTATGTACAGCCAAACCCTGAAGCAGGAAATGCTTGGTGCACTGCAGGACTTAAAGAAATATGGCTGGTATTCAGCTGCTAAGCAAGAAGCTGAATTTGAGGCAGAGGTGAGAGCCCAGCCCCCTGACGAGGGGATGTAATTTATTCTTCTCTTCTAATAAGCCTATCTCGTGAAGACCTCAACTCACCTTTTGGGATGAATGCAGAAAAGCAAACTAACTTCTGCACCATGGCCGAGCTAATGAAGGGTGGGGGCAGTGTGAGGAAACAGACTTCAGGATCCACATTTAAGCTCTTTTAAAAAATGATGTTAAGCTGTTTCCTATGTTGCCAGCACCCCCTATGCAAATCGTCTTTAGAGCCCTGGCCTGATCGTGCTACCTAAGCCCTGTTTTAGCTGAAAGCTTGAGATTAACAATCCGTTCTTACATTACACACAGTATTAATTGTAAAGCAAACACAGTCTCATTGAAGAGGCAAATACTTATACATGCAAAGTGGAAAGGCCCTGGACTGATGGAGCTCACATATGTCCTTTGAAAAACATTTTGACAAATCAAGAATTCAGCCAAAGTTAGGAGAGGATTTTTCAGCCAACCCCTTTTGAAGTAATTTTTATCTATCCTCTTCTTTTAGGAGGTAGTAACTCAAAGAATGATCTCCTCCTCCTCATAAATAGCAGCTTTGATAAAATTACATAATATTGGGAGATTTTTAAAAGAATGCCACTATGTATTAAAGTGATTGCTTACTCTTGTGTTTTTTTTAAGCTGTCTTTATACCCAGCACACAAAATTACAATGCCTTCAACCAAACGCCAGAAAGAAAAGAAAACCTGTACTTTACACATAGTCAATGTGACATTTTTCAAGTCATAATGACCTGTGACATAATTGGCTCAGAATGTCCAGCCATAGAAAAACTCAGAAAGAGTCTGTCCAAATGGTTTCCTCTGGTCCTCATCCAACATCTCAGATTCTCTTCTAAAACTCTCAGCCTGGTTCTGTGGCCAAATCCTGCTTGCCCTCCCCTGCAGTCTTGCTTAGCAAATGGAGGTAAAAACAGCCCAAGCCCGGCAAAGCAATGACAGTAGAAAATAAGTTGTATTATATGTCATGAACAAAAGTATCATATACCCAAGCTCACTTGCAAGCGATTTATGACAATTACACTGTCTTCTCTTCCCAATCTTCCTCAGGGCCCAAAATAGTCGTATTTACTCTTCTTGCTTCTCTTTTCTTTTCTTTTCTTTTTTTCTTTTTTTCTTTTGACTCCTCTTTGTTTGTTTCTTTATTTCTGTCCTTTCTCTGCTTCCCTCCCCTTCTTGTCCTGTCCCCTCTATTCAATGTCTATGTTCCCCTAGTGCTGACCTCAAGGTTAACTGAAAGAGCTCAAAACAGCCCCCCAGAGCCTTTTACTCACCTTCCGGTAGATCTGGCTGCCTCTTCTAGACAGGCTTTCACTACCCCATCCCTTGGTCCCATTTCCATCTGCATTCCCTCTACTCTGATGTAGTGCTCCTTATGAAATCTATCTTAGTATCTCGAACACACAACTAATCATGTCATTTACTCAATAACTTTGTTTTGCTGAGTTGCTGCCCTAAATTCCAGCCAGCCACATACTGGAATGATATACCAGCTCTGGAGGGTTGGGGGAGGGGTTGAGCTTTTGCAGTTAACCTTGAGGTCAGCACCAGGGGGACATAGACAGTGATGAGAGGGGCCTGGCTTCCTCTCTGACAGGACAAGAAGGGGAGAGAGAAGCAGAGAAAAGACAGAAATAAAGAAACAAACAAAGAGGAGAAGAAAACAGAAGCAAGAAGAGCAAATATGACTATTTTGTTCCCTGGGAAAGATTGAGAAGAAAAGACAGTGTAATTGTCATGAATCACTTGCAAGTGAGCTTGGGTATATCATTTCCCTTCCCGAGGATGACCTGCTTTGTTGTATACTGTGTGTGTGTGTGTGTGTGTGTGTGTGTGTGTGTATTAAGGTTACCTCAAGAGGTAAGCTCTCAGCTACTGCTCCAGAGCCAAGCCTGTTGGCTTGTTGCTATGCTTCTTGCCACGATGGTCATGGATTCACCCTCTAAAACTGTAAGCAAGCATGTAATTAAATGCTTTCTTGTATAAGTTGCCTTAGTCACGGTGTCTCTTCACAGAAGTAGAATAGTAACTAAGACAGGAACTAATCAATATGGAGAGCAGATGAAATTAAAGGTAGAGAAGAGAAAGGAAGAAAGAGAAGAGGAGGAGGTAGAAAGGAAGCCACCTTTAGGATATGGGGTGATGGGGACAGGACCAGCACATTGTTCAACAATCACCACCCTGAGCTCAGCCTTCTGTGTCTTCTTTCTTACTCTTACGTTCTCATGCAGACACCAAAAGCTGAGATGCATGTGTGCTGGGGAAAAGGGGATTTTGAGTTAGGAAGGCCTGAATTCCCTTTAGCCCTTCCTTTCGTAGAGTGACTTTATCCCTCTGCACCGGGGCACATGCTCGCCTACAGTTCTTCCATTAACAACTTGTGGCCAGCAGCCCTCCATGACTCTTGGAGCTGTTGTCTGTGGGTGTATATAAGTTTAAAACTATTAAAGGCTCACAGTGGACTCTCCGCAAAACTTAGATATATGAGCTTTAGTCCTGTTTGAACCTTCTGAAAATTCAAGGTTAAAGACTTTTTTTTTTTAATGTTGTCAGAGGAGCCTCGCTAGCATTTCATAAATGTTCCTTCTTGAATTAGCTCGCATTTCCAGGCTGGGCCTCAAAGGTTCCAGGTTGTACAAGGTCTGTCTGGTGTTAGTGGTTTTTCTTTTAGTGGTTGATTTAGGAGTAGCTTGTTGTTGGCTCAATTTGGAAAAGCATCTCTACTGAAAGACTCAAGACTGCTATGTTATTCAAATTTATTTTAGTGTGAGCTGTAGGGAGGTATAAATTGAGCTTGCGGTGTCTGGACAGCGCCTCTTTGCTTGATAAGCCCTAGCCTAGAGCCAGTTGGCCTCAAGTCCAAGCTGTGACTGTCTTGTCCCTTTTATGAAGACTTAAATATTTAAATATTTGGACTAAATATGTCAGGGGTATCATCAGACACAAAACACTGGTCCATCTTGCTAACCAGTTAGAACTGTTTCCATCCCTCAAGTTCCGACCACACATAATTTCAATGCAATTAAGGATACAGTATGTGAAACTGGCCCTTTTAGGAAGGAATTTTAGAACAACTTCACCTAGGCTGTTTCTTTGAATTGCTACTGGGCAGCTGTTAGCTTCAAATAAACTCAACATTATATTTGCAACAGATGTTTCTAAAGCAGAACAAAGAGGGCGGTTGCTAGATTCTTTGCAAAGAAAAAGAAAACCTGGAAGAAAAAGGATCAGGATCTGGCAAGGTCATCATTAACATGGAGAATGAACCGAGGCAAGCCACAGACACGGGGTCCATCTTTCCAGAGAGGTTCAGAAGGAAGTGCTCGTTAAACCGAACCAATTTCCCAGTTCCTCCATTCAGCCATCCTTTTCTTCTGCATTTCATTTAGCGCTGTTTCAGTGTGCTGCCATCTTCTTCAATTAAATACTTTGGGGGTGTCAGAACTACAGCTTTTCCCCTTCAATGTTTTTTATTACACAGGATGTCCCAAATCAAGGCATCATCACTAAAGAACAACAGTTCTTCCATCTGTAGAGTGGACTTCTTTTTAATTTAATGATGTGGCTTTTTCAGGAAAGTCTCTGAATAGTTAGGTAATCTGTGACTAGAAGAGATAAAGCCAGCTCTTTCATTTTGTCTGATTGGATTTAAATTTCCTGCCTGCTTGCCTATAAAGCCACCAGATTTTAAAGCTCCATTTTCCCATGACTCTATTTGCCTTGTTCACGTGGTCATCGCAGGTCCTAATAAAAATAAATGGCAAATAGAGACACTTAAAAATGAAGTTCCCATAGCTAACACAGAGACCTCCCCCCCACACCTGGTCAACATACAGAGAACAAAAGACATTGGGGCCTTCTAAATCAGACAGTCCTATCATACCCCTCACCCCAAAGAATCTTTGCAGACGTGGAGGCGGAAATGTTGTTAAGAGTTACAGGAGGTTCTTAACAGCAAGACAACAATGTTTTTCAACACAACAGGGGACATCGCATCTGAATCACAAGCAGTTACTGGGACAGCATGCCAAAGAACTCCTCAAGCTCCAGCTGGAGAAAGTCTCAGCATGGTGGCCAGGAAAATGGATAGGTAATCCTGCCACTAGCTGAGGAACTACTGTTTGATAGCTACTGAGAAGAGAGTCAGCCCTACCTAGGCTGACCTCACACCAGGGTAAGCCGCAACCCCAAGACTAGATGGGAAACACAAACTGGACTACAGGTGAAAAGGAGGAGGAGAAGGAGGAGAGAGAGAGAGAAAAATGAGAGAGAGAGGGAGAGAAAACAGAGACAGAGAAGCCTCAGAGTTGGGAAGGTGGAAAAAGTCATACGGCAAAGTATTGGGAGAGTGAATATGCTCAAGATACATTGTATGAAATTATCAAGGAATTGATAAAATTATTGCAATAGAAAAAAAAAAAACTTGCTGGGCTTGACACAAACATGGGGAGGTGTTTAAGGAAAAGGGTGCCTCACTCTCTCTTCTGCTCACCTAACAAGCAACAGACATGAGTTAAAAAAAAATGATAGAAAGGGCTCAGTGAATTATCTCTTGTGTTGTTTTAGTTAAATACATATCTTTAAAAAAGAAAATAACTGCATATCTCCCCACACACCCCTTCTTTGGTCCTAGATACAAAAACACAAATTTATTTGTGACCTTACCATCTACTTCCAAAACGAAAACAAAAATTACTGATTCATAAAGTAAATATAGAGAGGTGTTAATGTGTATCCAATTCATGACCTCTGGACCACAGGTAGCTATGACAAAAACTAACAAGATCATTATGAGATGAGGGAGCGGGAGAGATGGCTCAGAGGTTAGGGACTCTGGCTCTTCTTCCAAAGGTCCTGAATTCCATTCCCAGCAACTACATGGTGGCTCATAATCATCTATAATGAGATCTGGTGCCTTCTTCTGGCCTGCAGGCACACATGTGGGCAGAATACTGAATAAATAATAAATAAATATTAAAAGGAAACATTATGAGATGATTTTACAAATGCTTTTCTTGGGGAGGGGGGAGAGTTCGTTTTGCTTTCGGGACTCGAATTTGCCTTTCTGAGCAAAAAGTTTATGGCAAAGCCATGTCATAACACCTAAGCTACTTTAAGACTAAGATCTGTCTTGCTGAAGTACCCAGATGCCCATGGCAGTGTAGCAACAGTGGGCTATTTCTGTTCGATGCGATGTAGCAAGGAGGTTTAGAGCATGGATTTGAGGCCTGGGCCTAGGTGCTCTCTGAACGACCTTGGGTAACTCACAGCGCAAAGTACAATGGGGCTTCTCAGAGTTTCCCTCCCACAGGCATTAAATGATTTAAATATGTAAAAACCGTTGCGTGTCATCTGTGTGGTAGCAAACACTGGCATTTGTACATTATCATCAAGCCCAGTAAGAAATTAACAACTACTAATAAAATAGTCCTAACAAGGTAGGGTAATAAAGGCTACTTAAAACAGGAGGTGGTGTGGAATTTTCCGTTTGCTAGGATGTTTGGGCTACAGCTAACAACGGATAGCTGAAAGCGCAGCCAGGAAAGCCACAGACCTTTAGGAGGACCACCGTCCCACTCCATCTTAGCTGCCCCTTCTAGGTAATCACCTCGCACCCTTAACAAAATATCCTGGACTCAGGAGTACAGGAGGGCCGGGCCATGTGTGCTGCTCATGGGGAGACACAGAATGCTGGGCGGTGGAGGGAGAATGGTGCTGCCGAAGGAATGGAAGAGAACCGTCACGTGTTTCTGCATTATGCCAGTGATTCATCCACTTATTGCTAGGCGTGTTTCACAGCTGGAGCAGGAGACAGAGCTGAAAACAATGAGGTAAAGCCATGTTTATTTATTCTACCTCCACTGGGTTCTTAGAGGAATTTTCTAGCTTGAGTAAACTACGTTTCTTGAAAGGACTTTCAACATCACACACACACACACACACACACACACATACACACAACCGTTTTAAACATGTTGCTGAGGATATATGAGAATAAGATAAAAAAGTTCAAAATCCCAAACTTCTTGTATTCAAAATAAAAAGTAAAAGAAGGAGTGTGGAGAGCCGGGGACACATGCTACCGAAGGGAAGAGAATGAGAGATTGTTGCAATGATTTCTAAAACAAATCATTCCACGACATGTGCAGACTATAAAAGGCCAGTTAGAGATGCTAAAAGCCACACATGTTTTCCTCTGCAAGCTTCGCAATACTGCTTACATCATCAAACACTCTGAAAGTAAAGATGTTGGGAAGATTAACCGTGGTAGAACGCTAAAGGAACAAAAAGGGAGCGATGGGTGGGTTGTCAGATGACATTCTACCAAGAACATTCAGAGGCTAAAAATTCAGAATTCTTGGGAGAACTCTTTCTGCCAAGGAATGTGGGTGCAGTGTTTGGAGCTGCCAAGGCAGGCATCTAAGGTTGACTTCTAGATCATATCCCTTAACAAAATCCCAAGAGCAAGTGCTGGGTAGTTTCATCTGTGCGGCTTATAAACACCCAAAGGTGAAGCAGCAGAAGGCATTCCAACTGGGCCATCTTTGCCCCTGCTCACCCACTTACAGACTCTGTTTACTCTAAAAGTATAAATAGCTTCAGAAAATTTTACTGTTATATTTTAACCTACCTACCAGCCT